>CM032229.1:193122500-193280000 GCA_019009955.1 Riptortus pedestris | reverse complement strand
TTAAACTTATTAACCGAGATATTTGCATTTTTATTAAGTGTGTGTGGTTGACGGACGAGATGAGATTGGCTAACTTCGGTTCTAGTCGTGAGTTTCCGCCAAAAGCTAGTTCGGCCGTTTGCTTAACTGTTAGGCTCTCCTGAAATTTCTCTATTGTAAAACTTCACGTGGGAAATCTGGGTAGTTTACGCAGCCACTGCGTGACTGACTTTTTTCATACATGTCGTTCTACATATGTTAGCAGATTTCCTATAAGGGAAATCAGCTATCGAAGTCGTACTCATGACGCGGTTTTCGAAAAATGCTTAAAATCTTCATGAATCTTACCCTGCTGAAAATGAGGTTCGTTCAAAATTATATATATATTTGTCTGTTACCGCTCTAGCGGTCGCAATTTTTATTTGATCGTTACCAAACTCGATATTTAATCGTGTTATGTAAAAAGAAAGATCAAGTTCATTGGCAGAAATAGGGCCGGGTCAGTGGGAGGGGGAAATTTTGAAAATTTGAAATATTATTATTAAATGTTATTAATAGTCGGACCGAAAAAGTTTACATAACCAATCATATTGGAAATTAAATTACCTATAAATGTTGTTATATACATATTTTCTCTATAATTAATATTAACCCAAGATATTTGGGTGTTTTACTTTTCATCCTTAAGTATAACTCCGACTCTTACTCATGTCATAACCTGTTATATCTTGAAGGATTTTATTCTAAGGTTATGTACCAAATATTGTTTACAAGAAAGCTTTATTATGAGAGATAGTTGCAAATTCATTGTGAATTGACGTCATCAATTATGATTTTACGTTTTAAGTCTACAATATTTATTTGATCTATACTATAATATTTAACAGTTTCAGTCTGTAATGAAATTGACATTGCATTACATAAGCCCATTATAAATGGCCATATATTTTATATTCTGAGTATTCCCAGCACAGAGCACATTAAGATTATTATGTATGAATGCTTAAATGTATTGTTTTTACCTTTAAATAAGAATTATATCCAATTTGGAGTAAAGTCACCATGTGCTCTAGCATTTTCATAGATAACGCCGATGGATTTTGATAATAACATTCACAGCTCTTAACGTCGGAACACTAAGTAATAATACGGATGAATTTCGATAATTAATTCACATTAAATGCACTTTTTGAGCGTATTTCGATCGGCAGTTCAAAGTTCACTCCCGGATTAGCCCTATAAAAGGACCCTCTTACGGCGGATTACAGTCAGTCATATTCGGCATCCTCTGGAGGGGAGACCCTGGTTCTCGTGCGAGAGTTAATCCTTCAGCTTGTTCCTGCTTGCCTAGGCTACTCTATCTCTCACGGCTAAGTCAGCACTTCTATTAAACAGCTAAGTCTTTTTATTGTAATATAGACTAAGTATTATTAAGTGTCCCCCATTATATTTATAAAGGTGCCTTTTCATTTTAATTATTAATATTTATAATTGGTGAATATTTGTATTATAAATAAATTTATATATATTTGAATTTGGACTTGAGTCGATTGTTGGTGGCCCTTCCTAAATTCTTGTTAGTGATTTGGTTGTGGGATTTTTCATATATTTCAGCTTCCACTGCTTATCACCGCAGCCAGATCGCAACAAGTCAACACTAAAGATCATATTTGTTATTGGCTGAAATAGGACAGTATTAATGGTTGTTTAGAGGTGGGGAGGGAATTGGAAAGTTCATAATATCTCCGTTATTATGAATAGGATCGTAAACTGCTATACACCTAATCTCCATAAAGCATTTATGATCTAAAATTGAAAGGATTTTATTGCAACTCAAATGCTAATCCGGTTATTGGTAACTCCTCTCCCCGCCTTCTACACATTGGTTTTAGCAGGATTCCCTTAAGGGAAATTTTTCTTGAAATGTTCATTGATCCTACCTAGGAGATGACGAGAATGAGGTCTGTTCAATAACAATAAATAACTATTTTTCTGTTACCGCTTTAGCGGTCTTAATTATTGTTTGATCATTACCAGACTAAATATTTAGTCATTTTATGTAAAAAGAAAAATCTAGATCGTTAATGGCTGAAATCGCTCCACGGGGAGGAGGGTTTAGAGGAAGAGAATTTTGAATAATCGAAATATCCCCGTTACTATACATCTGATCGGAAGAATATATAAAATCCATCTTATTGCAAATTATATGTACTATAAATTTTGTTATATAGATTTGTTCTATATCTTGAATATTAACCGAGATATTTGTTTTTATTCAGTTTTCAGCCTTCAGCAAACCCCCACTTCTACTCACGTTACAGAAGCCATACTTTCTTGTATGATAAATCACATTGTTCGAAGCTTAAATACCAAATATTGTTTTCAAGAGACTGATGAAGGTCGATGTTCCAGCAAATATGTTCTGGTGAGCCCTCCGCCCTCGTTCTAAGGTCTTGGACTACTAAACTTTGATTGATTGAGATAAAAATTATTCTGATTCATTATAAATTACAGTACATGATATAGTACATAGTTTCCAATAAAATTGATATGTTTAAGTTGTTGTTTTTCTTTCCGTTGAGCTGTTGGCAGACCTGTTTGTTTACATTTGCTTCCCACCGGGAGGGGAAAGATTTCTTATTACCGTTTGTATTTATTCACTTAATATTCAAGGTGGTGTTGTGTTAGCAGTGTCTATTATTTTACCTATTATTAAAATTCACGTTTATCTATTAGCAGATTTCCCCTAAGGGAAATCAGCTATTGAGGTCGTACTCATGACGCGAGTTTCGAAAAATTTATATATATATATATTATTATATAATATTATATTATATATATATATATATATATATATATATATATATATATATATTTGTCTGTTAACGCTCTAGCGGTCGCAATTTTTGTTTGATCGTTACCAAACTCGGAATTTAATCGTTTTATGTAAAAAGGAAGATCAAGTTCGTTAATGGCTGAAATCGGACCAGTGGAAGGGGGGGGTTTAGAGGGGGGATTTTTGAAAATTCCAAATATCTCTGTTATTATGCGTCGGATCGAAACATTGAATAAATCTTATTGCAAATTAAATTTACTATAAATATTGTTCTATACATTTTTTCTGTATCTTGAATATTAACCGAGATATTTGCATTTGTATTCTGCGTGTTGGCGCCAGTAGGCTATGTTCGGACTTCCTATTCCCTCGTGAATAGGTTTAGAGGTTAGGTTAACTGTTTTTTGGGGCTAGAAACTACTGGGTTATTACGCCCTAAATAATGTTTTAGGTTTAGAGGTTTCTTACTACTACAGTTGTTATTAGGCAGATTTCTCTATTGCAAAACCACGTGGGAAATCTGCTTAGTTTACGCAGCCCCTGCGTGACGGACTTTTTTTAAACTTCACGAGGGAAATCTTCTGAGTTGACGCAGCAGCTGCGTGACGGCCTTTTCTTTCGTAACCAACGTGAGTATAACATGAACAGCTGATCGACTATAAAGGTTGACTGGCCCCGATGGCATAGTTGTTGCTCCTTCCTGGAGCAGAACCAGTCCCTGGCATCGGCTGGAGAAATCACCTTCCCTTTCATTCACTCCCTCTCTCCAGCTCCACGCACCTTCAATAGTATTGACAATACCTACCAACATATTTGGGCATTTAACTTAGAAGAAAGCCCGCCACGCAGGGGCTGTGTTAACTAAGCGGATTTCCCACCTCCTGCAATGACACAATACTCATTTTATCTCACTATACATTCTCTATTTCCTAAAAAAAAAGTTCGTCAAGCAGGGGCTGCGTAAACTAAGCAGATTTCCCACGTAAAGTTTAATAATAGAGAAATCTACTGCTCATAATACAACACCTCCGTAAATATTAAGAGCTTAACAGAGAAATATTCTAAACCGAACATAAAAACAATTACGACCTCAATAGCATAATTCCCTTAACCCTAGAATGGCAGTGAACGTAAAAATTACGTATGATCTGGTTTGAACTGTTATCAAAGGGCCGTTAACGACGCCAGCCCTCAGCTATGAGCCCTCCAGACAGTTCGGACTTGACCTCCGCCAAGTGCAGCTAAGTGAACCTTCCAACTCATCCAATACTATTTTTTGAAATAAAAACGACACGTAATATTTACGTATCAATACCATTAACCGCAACTTTTTGGCTCGTAAAATTTACGTATCGCTACTAATAACCGGTTTTTAAGCCATAGCTTAGTTAATGTTATTCTCAATTTATTTTCTTCCAATTTATTTTTTATATTATAATTTATTTTCTCTTAATGTTTTTAACTTTTATTTTTGAATATAAAAAAGACAAGATGTATAAAAAGAATATAAATAATCTGTTTATAATTTCGGAAAAATGGAGAAAAAATATTCATTGGATGAAGAAATCAGAAATCTGTTGAAAGAACTCTCCGATGACTCAGATGGGGAAAATGATAATTATGAAATAGATGGTTATGGATAGGAGAGCGATGATGATCCGGAGTATTCTCCAAGTGATGAGGAGGTTGAGCCTTCGGAAATAATTGCAACACAGAGTGGGCTAGATAGCGATGAGAGTGAGAACATTTTAGAAGACATCAAGGCAATCGAAGAAAGAGAACAAACACAGAGGAAAAAAACCTAAAACCTCTCAACCACACAATATTGACAGATCAGTCACAATAAATGTAGAAGGTGGGGTTGTGCTTAGCAAGAATGGATATGAATGGAGCACACAACCTCCGGAACGTGCCTGAAAGGAATGCCGTGCACATTATTAGATATTAACGTAGATATAAGTTAAAGATAAGTGTATGTTTTAATAAAATAAAAAAATAGTCACAAACAGTAACAAATTTTGAATAATTTCACCAAATACCAGTTGCACACGTACAATTTACGTATCAATACCATTAAGCGGGAAATAATATCACTACCGTACTAGGGTTAAGGGAATCTGCCAAAACCGATGAATAGAACAATTTCAATAGTGGTCACTAAAATCATAATGGATGACGTCATCACACTCACTATTTGCAACTGGCTTAATAAAGATTGGCTGTATAACATTTTTCAAGCGGCTCCCCCTCCCTCTGAGCAGATTCCAGCCCGCCATAAGGGAAATCAGCTATTGAGGTCGTAGTCATGACGCGATCTCCGAATATTTTCTCAAATGTCCATCGATCCTACAGCAGGAGATGACGAAAATGATGCCCGTTCATAACTCTCTCTCTCTCTCTCTCTCTCTCTCTCTCTCTCTCTCTCTCTCTCTCTCTCTCTCTCTCTCTCTCTCTCTCTCTCTCTCTCTCTCTCTCTCTCTCTCTCTCTCTCTCTCTCTCTCTCTCTCTCTCTCTCTCTCTCTCTCTCTCTCTCTCTCTCTCTCTCTCTCTCTCTCTCTCTCCTCTCTCTCTCTCTCTCTCTCTCTCTCTCTCTCTCTCTCTCTCTCTCTCTGTCTCTCTCTCTCTCCTCTCTCTCTCTCTCTCCTTCTCCTCTCTCTCTCTCTCTCTCTCTCTCTCTCTCTCTCTCTCTCTCTCTCTCTCTCTCTCTCTCTCTCTCTCTCTCTCTCTCTCTCTCTCTCTCTCTCTCTCTCTCTCTCTCTCTCTCTCTCTCTCTCTCTCTCTCTCTCTCTCTCTCTCTCTCTCTCTCTCTCTCTCTCTCTCTCTCTTTCTCTCTCTCTCTCTCTCTCTCTCTCTCTCTCTCTCTCTCTCTCTCTCTCTCTCTCTCTCTCCTCTCTCTCCTCTCTCTCTCTCTCTCTCTCTCTCTCTCTCTCTCTCTCTCTCTCTCTCTCTCTCTCTCTCTCTCTCTCTCTCCTCCTCTCTCTCTCTCTCTCTCTCTCTCTCTCTCTCTCTCTCTCTCTCTCTCTCTCTCTCTCTCTCTCTCTCTCTCTCTCTCTCTCTCTCTCTCTCTCTCTCTCTCTCTCTCTCTCTCTCTCTCTCTCTCTCTCTCTCTCTCTCTCTCTCTCTCTCTCTCTCTCTCTATATATATATATATATATATATATATATATATTTATATATAAATATATATATATATACGTCTTTTAATGGTGTAGCGGTGCAGTTTTTTTTTGTTTTTTTTTACCAAACTCGATATTTAAATGTTTTATGTAAAAAATATAGATCAAGTTCGTCAACGGCTGAAATCGGGCCAGTGGGAGGGGGGCTTTAAAGGGGGGATGTTTGAAAATTCGAAATATCTCCGTTACTGTAAGTCGGATCAAAAAATTGTTTAGCCACTTTTGTAGCACCAAGCACCAATTTGCAATAAGATTGTGTAGCACCAATCTTATTGCAAATTAAATTTACTATAAATAATGTTATATACATTTATTCTCTATCTTGAATATTAACCGAGATATTTGCATTTTTATTAAGTGTGTGTGCAGCTATTGCCGGAAGTTTCCGGATTATTTCGGCCGTTTCCGTAACTGTTCGGCACTCGTGTTACTTAGCCTTATTCTATCCTTGTCATTTACCTTTTACTTTGTGAGATATATGCAAATACGTTCTGTTGATCCCCTCCCCCATATTCAAGACTGTGTTGTGTTGCCGGTATGCAGATTTCTCTATTGTAAAACTTCACACGGGAAATCTGCTTAGTTTACACAGCCCCTGCGTGGCGGAGTTTTCTTGGGGAGGGAAGGGTTAGTGTGATTAATATTTATTTTCTGCCTTGAGTGCACCTCCCCCCTCCGCCCACTTCTCATCGGGTTTTAACATGGAAATAGAGAATTTGTTTTTTGATGAGATCAGCAGTGTGTTATAGTTGCACATGGGAAATCTGCTTAGTTAGCGCAACCCCTGCGTGACGGACATTTATCAGTAAATGATCGCACAAGGTAGATAGGTAGCCCATATCAGCCACTGGACAGCCCCTACCCCACCTTCAAAACTAACTGACCGCTATTAAATTGTTATTTCTTCTGCATTCCAGAGCATCCGCTATCTCGGAGTACATTTTGACACACGACTTACATGGCGCCATCATATCCACATTAAATTGCAACAAGCACACACACGACTAACACAAATATACCCGTTAATAAATAAAAATACACCACTCAAACTGACTTGCGCAACACTACTTTACAAAACACTTATACTCCCAATATTAACATACGCTTGCCCAGTCTGGCTGGGCATCAACAACACACACAAAAACAGACTACAGTCCTTCCAGAGCAAAGTACTTGGGATAGCGGCAAATGCTCCCAGGTTTGTTAGGAACAGCCAAATCCACAGGGAATTGGAGGTTGCTCCTATTTCAGTTCACATCCAACAACTTGTAAGAAAACATCATGCCTGCCTTCCTATGTCAAGTGGAGCCACTCATTACAATTTAGGTACAACTACTGAGGGACGACTACGTCCGAGGCTGTACCAAAACATCTTAATTTTGTAAAAATCATGTAACAATTTGTGTATAATACCTTAGTTGTATTGGGCCAAAATAAAATTTTCTTTCTTTCTTTCTCTGCATTCCAGCAACTCATAGTTCACCAATTAGGCTAGAGGAAGGAAACACGGCTGCGAGTATTAACTAGTAAATAGGATGATTAATCGATGCTGACTATCGAATTTAAACCATCACTCCGCCAAATCGATTCGTTCCTTTCCAATCGAGTTTTATGACTGCTCTATAGTTCATGGCAACATGATGTCTTGCAACGCCTCAACTTCTACTAATGTTATAACTACTCTCAGCTCCGGATACAACACCCATGGCTTGGCCAACTATTCATATATTCACAAAAACATTCATAATTTATACCTCTATAATCACAAATATAAGCAGATAATCCCTTGAGGGAAATCAGCTATAGAGGTTGTAAACAGTTGTGCGAAAAGTTCCCTCAAATGTCCATCGATCCTACCTACGAGATGTCGAAGTAAAGTCCGTCACGCAGGAGCTGCCTAAACTAAGCAGATTCCCCATGTGAAGTTTTACAATAGAGAAATCCTCACACTGGTAAAACTTACCACCGTGAATAAATGCAAAAGGTTGTGGGAATCTTTCAGTTAATTTTAATAAGCTCTAATCGGAAAGCGTCTGAATTGTTAACAAACAGGTCTGGCAAACACTCAAAGCTGAACAGATATATAGACATATTCTTCACCGGAAAGAAAGACAATTACTGAAATAAGCTATTGAGGTTGTACTCATGACGCGATTTTCGAAATTATTCTTCAAATGTCCATCGATAATACATAGGTGATGACGAAAATGAGGATCGTTCAAAACTGCATATATATGTCTATATATATATATATATATATATATATATATATATATATATATATATATATATATATATATATATATAAATAGATAGCTAGATAGATATTTTTCTGTTACCACTCTAGCGGTCGCAATTATTGTTTAATTACCAAACTTGATATTTAGTTGTTTTATGTAAAAAGACAGATCAAGTTCGTTAACGGCTGAAATCGGGCCAGTGGGAGGGGGGCGGTTTGGAGGGGAGGATTTTCGAAAATTTGAAATATCTCCGTTACTATACATCGAACCGAAAAATTGTATAGAATCAATCTTATTGCAAATTAAATATTCTATAAATACCGTTATATACATTTATTCTCTATCTTGAATATTAACCGAGATATTTGCATTTTTATTAAATGTGGGCGGGGAACGAGCAAAAGTGAGTTTCCCGCCAAAAGCTAGTTCTCTCTGAAATTTCTCTATTGTAATACTTCACGTGGGAAATCTGCTCAGTTCACGCAGCCCCTGCGTGACGGACTTTTTTTCTTTCCGGTCATGAATATTTCTATTTTGCAGGTTTGCTGATCTGTTTCCTTACAATTCCGACTGGACACCTCGACAGACTGCATTTAAATGGGCCTAATGACGTAGCTAGAGGATGAATGCACTTGATGCATTCCATTATTGCCCTCCACCCCATCAGTACTAAAATATCAGTGAAATTTGTCTGTGCACCTTTAGCAAAAATTTAAATATTAATTTAATTTTTAAAAGAATATTTATATGAACATTCCATGACTTCCTTCCACTCCTATTTACCCTAAGAACTTCAATACAATGACTTCATTTGAAAGTAGTGAACTTGGTAGTAGTCCGTTACAATGCATAGCATGAAAACATTACTGACAAAGGTATACGAAAAAATAACCCTAAAATCGTAGCGAAACATAGAAAGTTCGTCACGCAGGGGCTGCGTAAACTAAGCAGATTTCCCACGTGAAGTTTTACAATAGAGAAATCTGCCTAATAACAACTGTAATAGAAAGAAACCTCTAAACCTAAAACATTATTTAGGGCGTAATAACCCAGTAGTTTCTAGCCCCGAAACACAGTTAACCTAACCTCTAAACCTATTCACGAGGGACGGATAGTTATGGAAAAGGCCGCCAGAGCTCTCGGCGGAAAGTCCGAACAAAGCCTACTGGTACCACACGCAGAATACAAATGCACATATCTCGGTTAATATTCAAGATACAGAATAAATGTATAGAACAATATTTATAGTAAATTTAATTTGCAATAAGAGTGATTCTGTACAATTTTTTGATCCGACGAATAGTAACGGAGATATTTCGAATTTTCGGAAATCCTCCCCTTTAAACCCCCCCTCCCCGTGGTCCGATTTCAGCCGTTAACGAACTTGATCTTTCTTTTGACATAAAACGACGAGTACAACCTCAATAGCTAATTTCCATTAAGGGAAATCTGCTAAAAACACCGATTTAAATAATTATGTATAATAAATTAGATTCGTTAGCAATCTTAATACCACTATAAATACAGTTGTTTTTTTTAATTTATAAGGCATATATATTTATTACAGATGACAAGCTTTTTAAATAATGAGAAACTTGACCCACCTTATAGAGACCTTGTTCCTGAGCACAAATTATATCTGACAAATTAATTTTAGCATTCTAGGAGCCCAACTCCAAGTTATTCTATTGGCCCTCGAGATAACCCACACATCACAAACCATACACATTATTTGCACCGATTCCTTAGGCTCCCTTCAAATACTAAGCAATATTTGCACAAATCACCCAATAGCCCAAAAAATAAAACATGAGCTTACCATTCTAGATAAACACACTACATTCTACTGGTTGCCAGAACACAAAAACTTAGGACTGAATGAGACTGCGGACTCAGAGGCCAAAAAAGTAGATGAAAAACTTGAATACGAACAAATAGATGTATTACATGAAGACATTTCAAGACAAACAAAACACCTCATCTTAGATACATCGACTAGACTAACACATGTACTGACAACAAACTACCAACTATTAAGAATACTATTTGCATGAGGCCAAGTTGCAGAAACTCTAGGAGAGAAGATGTAGTTTTCTCGGGACTTAGAATCGGCCACACCGAATTAACTCACTCATACATAATGACAAAGACTGACAGAGCTACTTGCTCAACTTGTAACATTCCCTTGACGACAAGAAATATACTGACAGAATGCCGATAAACGACAACGCCAGGACTTGTCCTAAGCCTTACAAGAACTTATGAAGGAAATACATTAACAACATATTCTCATACCTTCACAAAATGGAAATATATGGCAAAATTTAACACTGGAATTAAGTCTGTAGTGTGCAACAATATTTCAAATTATATGCATATTGTATTCTATGTGTTTGTATACATGTATATGTTCACCCCGAAGGAGGAAATTACCACAATCATTAGCAAAAGTACCATTTGCAGCCATTCATTTCCTATTCATCATCCACCAACTATGCTCAGCACAAATGTTTTTTTTTTTTTTTAATTTTATGTTCACTTATAAAATGTTTATCTATTTAACTTTTGTTATTTGTCATTGTGTCTGGTATTTGTTATTGTTACTTGTTGTTAGGTCTTATTTATTTTAATTTTGTTATTTCACTTTGTACAATTTTTGACTTCTGAAAGGGCAAATCACCTTTGATGTAATGTCCATAAATAAATAAAAATAGTAAACAAAAAAATTGCTGACCGATTTGTTTATGAAGAAGTGCTTCGTTTTAATGATGAATCAGATCTTCCCCTATTATTTACAACTATTGACGGAACGCAGCCCGAATTTCCATACCTACAGGAAATTAAACCATACGACAAAATTTAACATACAAATTAAGTCTGTGGTGTATGGCATTTCAAATAATAAGCAATAATGTATTATATGAATACCATTTGTTTTATTTTTTAATATTCTGATTATACTTACTTGAATTTAGTACTATGTTCATTTATAAAGTTATTCTATATTTTACTTTTATTTTTTATTGTTTTTTGTTATTGTTACTTGTAGTTATTTCTTATTTGTTTTACTTAAGTTCATATGTCGACAACCACCGGCCCGCGGCAAGGTTTGATCCGGCCCTCGAGATATTTTGAAAAACCCAATCGAACAAAAATATTACACTACTTGCTCCAAATGAGGAAGATGAGGAGAGATTTGTGCGTTGAGCAGTACTTATAAATGCTAACAGCTCTTTTCAATGATGAATGTTAATAAATCAAAACATCGTACAAGGCTGACTGACGATAATTTGGAAAATTCTTATCGTCTTTGTATCAGTGGAATTAATCCAAACATCGATGGATTAGTTTTCCTAATTCAAGCTCATTGATTTCGGTGTCGCTATTTCACTTTCGTTGTTTATAATTCCAAATTTTACGATTTAATTATAATGGTGTACCTATTTTTTTCATTTAATTTTGTTATTTTAATAAATTGTTGTATAATTTCATGTCTGATATCTATGGTTAAAAATTATGAACACTACTTTAAAATGCACTCCTTTTAAAATCGGCCCACGAACGAATTTGCACACTAAAGTTTGGCCCGCAACATGTCAAAGTTTGCCCAGACCTGGTTTAATTATTTGACTCTACTATTTTTTTTTACCTTTTAGAAGGCAAACCCCTTCGATTTGATCTATATAAATAAACAAATTTAAAAAAAAAATTCTTTGAGTAATATTTTGTAGTTTTATTTAATAATTGGACATTTATGATAGAATTCATCTTGTGTTTAGAAATATCCTTTAAGAATGAAGTTGTTTGGTTTATTTTTAAACCAAGAATATTTTTCAATAGATTTGACACATTTGGGCAGAGCACTAAAGAGTATGTCTCTGAACGTAATATGCTTTTCTCGAAATGAGAAAATTAAAAAATAAAATGAAAATGTGATTCCAAGTATATTTTTTTAACCTATGTTACACTATTATTGTAAAACGAGTTTATGTTTTGTAGCACGAACAGTATTGTTTGGTCCATATATATCGAGGGAAATATCATTGTATTTGAGACTGGGAAAGGGTTTGGTTTGTTAGGAGAGGTGGATATGAAAATGTAGTTAGCATATGAGATATATATGTATATCTAGTACGTACGATAAAGAAGAGTAGATGAAGATATAGAGAGAGACGAGGCATGTTGCAAGAGAGCCCGGATCAGACTGGAGCAGCCGTCAGAGGAGGGGGTGTACTTCTGTCCCCACCCCTAGTAGTTGGTACAGCTGGCTGCTACAGCACTCTGCATGGGTCACATACCTTAAGCAGTCTACTGCAGTTGCACTCAGGAGATAAAAAGTCCGTCACGCAGGGGCTGCGTAAACTAAGCAGATTTCCCACGTGAAGTTTTACAATAGAGAAATCTGCCTAATAACAACTGTAGTAGTAAGAAGCCTCTAAACCTAAAACATTATTTAGGGCGTAATAACCCAGTAGTTTCTAGCCCCAAAAAACAGTTGACCTAACCTCTAAACCTATTCACGAGGGACGAATAGTTATAGAAACGGCCGCCAGAGCTCTCGCCGGAAAGTTCGAACTGCCTACTGGTGACCACACGCAGAATACAAATGCAAATATCTCGGTTAATATTCAAGATACAGAATAAATGTATAGAACAATATTTATAGTAAATTTAATTTGCAATAAGATTTATTCTATACAATTTTTCGATCCGACGCATAATAACGGAGATATTTTGAATTTTCAAAAATCCCCCCTCTAAACCCCCCCCCCACTGGTCCGATTTCAGCCATTAACGAACTTGATCTTCCTTTTTACATAAAACGATTAAATTCCGAGTTTGGTAATGATCAAACAATAATTGCGACCGCAATCCGTCTTAACAGACAAATATGTATATATATATATATATATATATATATATATATATATATATATATATATAATTTTGAACGGACCTCATTTTCGTCATCTCCTGGGTAGGATCGATGGACATTTGAAGAAATTTTTCGAAACTCGCGTCATGAGTACGACCTCAATAGCTGATTTCCCTTAAGGGGAAATCTGCTAAAATGTTTGATGATTACTGAGAAAAATACATTTTTTAAATGGGTATTATTCTGCATGTCGATCACTTCCATTTGAAAGTCTTCGGGAACTGTATTCACATCGATATTAAATGGCGAGGAAAACCAATATGTTTGCCATTGGTCCGTACTAATATGGGTGGCCAATAAGGAAACCATTATTGCTATGACAAGTCTTCAATTCTCTTTGCAATGGTGAATCTTGATTAACTAATGCTTGAAATAATGTTTATTTTATCAGGAAATGCTATTCTGTGACAGCAGTCAGACATTCTTTTATCATCTCTCTATTCGGAAAGGGTTTCATTTTTTTAGCCAGTATTTGACTGACAATAAAACTAGCCTTAACTGCCGTATTTAATAAATTAGCTTGATTTTTAAAAATAATCTTTTTAAAAATAATTTTCCCAAGTTTGTCTCCATTTGATTAAACTTATCTATCCAGATTTTTCCGGTTAAGTTTGTATATTGTTGTTCATGTTTTGTATTCTAATGCCTTTGTATGTTATATTCTTTTAATGTCGACACAGTCTCTTAGCAAATCAAGAATACAGCTTTATCTTTAAGGAAAGCGAAAAAATAATCAAATTTCTACATTTCTTGGCAATCCCTGTGCTCATCTGCAACCTTCCGTTTTTTTCATTTGCTTTTCCGAGATGATTGATGAAAAATTTGAAAGTTAAAACAATTTGTAGGGAAAATTAATTTTGAATAAAAAAAACTCTAGTATTACCTTTTTGACATTAATATTGCACTCACGCCTTTCAAGAAACACAATAATTGCTAATATTGCTAGTTAACAGCTTAGCAGACTGATTGTGTGACAGAAGCAAACACAAGCAAGCATAGACATGGCCCGTTCGTATTGAATGTTGAACAAGTCGCCGACAAGTAAGTAACTCGTTACAAAAAATTGTTTCGGTTTAGTATGTACTACCATTAAATTATAATTAATTTTTTTACATTATATTGACGGGAAAAAGTCGATAAAATAAATTCAATATTATTTATTATTTATTATTCATATAATAATCGCATTTCGCAACATATTTAACATATAACCTATAACATATTTAACATATAACCTATAACATATTTAACACATAACCTATTTAACATATAACCTATAACATATTTAACATATAACCTATAACATATTTAACATATAACCTACAACATATTTAACATATAACCTATAACATATTTAACATATAACCTATAACATATTTAACATATAACCTATAACATATTTAACATATAACCTATAACATATTTAACATATAACCTATAACATATTTAACATATAACCTATAACATATTTAACATATAACCTATTTAACATATAACCTATAACATATTTAACATATAACCTATAACATATTTAACATATAACCTGCAACATATTTAACATATAACCTATAACATATTTAACATATAACCTATAACATATTTAACATATAACCTATAACATATTTAACATATAACCTATAACATATTTAACATATAACCTATAACATATTTAACATATAACCTATAACATATTTAACATATAACCTATAACATATTTAACATATAACCTATAACATATTTAACATATAACCTATAACATATTTAACATATAACCTATAACATATTTAACACATAACCTATAACATATTTAACATATAACCTATTTAACATATAACCTATAACATATAACCTGCAACATATTTAACACATAATTCAATATTATAAATATTGTTGCTCATCCTTGATGTAGATTGTGTGCCTGAGAGGTGTGATACAGGCTATACCGCATAGCAGAACTGCAGTGAGGTCAGTGCATAGACACCTATATGCAGGCACCTCATACAGAGCTCCTTCTCTGGCATTTACTCATACCGTGCCTGCATATAGAGATCGATTCCCGTCTGGCCAATAGGAATTTATTGTGACCAACTCAAAAAAAAAAAAAAAAAAAAAACCCTTAGCCCCAGCCAGGCTAGAAAAGGGTGGAAGTCTGTAGAAACCCCCGTCCCAATTACCCTTAGTAGCACAAAATGGTAGATCTAATTCGTAATGGCAAAACGTCCGTCACGCAGGGGCTGCGTAAATATAGCAGATTTCCCAAGTGGTGTTTTGCAATATCACACCACCGCGAATATTAAATGAGTAAGTGTAAACGCTAATGAGAAATCTTTCAGTTAATTTTAATAATGTCCCAACGGAAAGCGTCTGGATTGTAAACAAGCAAGCCAGTTAACCTCTGAGAACTTAACAGATAGAAATATTCTAGACCGGAATATTACTGGAATATATCTGAATATAACACATTAATTTAATTGAAAACTATTTACTATATCTAGTGCTGTAATTTATAACAAATCAGAATAATAATAACGGAGATTTTTCAAATATTTTTTGCCAGCACAAAGCACATTAAGATTATTATTTATGAATACTTAAATGTATAGTTCTTAGCAGATTTCCCTTAAGGGAAATCAGCTATTGAGGTCGTACTCATGACGCGATTTTCAAAAAATTTCTTCAAATGTCCATCGATCCTACCCAGGAGATGCCGAAAATGAGGCCCGTTCAAAATTATATATATATATATATATATATATATATATATATATATATATATATATATATATATGGTAGAAGTTGGACCAGTGAGAGGGGGGATTTTCGAAAATTCATAATATCTCCGTTACCATACGTCAGATCAAAAAATTGTATGTATAAAACAAATCTTATTGTAAATTAAATTTACTATAGATATTGTTCTACACATTTATTCTCTATCATGAATATTAACCGAGATATTTGCCTTTTTATTAATTGTAGGCCAAAGCGGATGAGTAGTTTCCCGCTAAAAGGTAGTTCGGCCCTTTGCGGTAACTGTTCGGCTCTCGTATGCAGATTTCTCTATTGTATAACTTCACGTGAGAAATCTGCTGAGTTTACGCAGCCCCTGCGTAAGAAGAAATTTTTCGAAAATCGCGTCATGAGTACGACCTCAATAGCTGATTTCCCTTAGGGGAAATCTGCCAAGAACTATACATTAAAGTATTCATAAATAATAATCTTAATGTGCTTTGTGCTGGCATTATTCAAAATATAAAATATATGATCATTTGTGATGGGTTTATGTAATGCAATGTCAAATTCATTACACCTGGATGAAGTAAAGGACATTTTTAACTTAAAGAAGGGGGCGTTTTATACTTGTAGGAAGTAAAAAAAGAGGTTTAACGGGGCAAATATTGGTTTTCACATTTCAGCGGAATTATCCATTTTGATTTTGTCCCTCCCTGCACCCATTTAGACTCATTCGGCCCGACGGTTTTACATATTATCTCACTTATTAAAATATATATATATATATATATATATATATATATATATATATATATATATATATATATATATATAAAGGTAAACCTAGAGTGCCGAATACCATTCCCACCTGGGCTGAGGATTTTAGCAGATTTCCCTTAAGGGAAATCTGCTATTGAGGTTGTACTCATGACGCGATTTTCGAAACTTTCATCAAATGTCCATCGATCCAACCCAGGAGATGACGAAAATGAGGTCCCTTCAAAACTGTATATATATATATATATATATATATATATATATATATATATATATATGTATGTATGTATATATTTGTCTGTTAACGCTCCAGCGGTCGCAATTTTTGTTGGATCGTTACGAAACACGATATTTAACCTTTTTATGTAAAAAGACAGATCAAGTTCGTTAATGCCTGAAATCGGACTGGAGCGAGGGGGGGGGGGGTTAGAGGGGGATTTTCGAAATTTCCGTTACCATACGTCGAATCAAAAAGTTGTATAGAACCAATCTTATTGCAAATTAAATTTACTATAAATATTTTTATATACATTTATTCTCTTGAAAATTAACCCAGATATTTGCATTTTTATGAAGTCTGTGGTCGGGTATAGTTCGGATTAGGTCGGCCATTTCCGGCACTACTCGGCTCAGGTGGAAGCTTCTCCTAACCTTACCTGTCGTTTCTAACCTTACCTTACCTTCGTTACTTTGTGAGATTTATGCAAATATGTTCTGTTCATCTGCCCCCCCCCCTTCTTTAGTTCTTGGGTTACTAAAATTTGAGTTATTAAAATATAAATTATTATTAAAGTTCAGAAGCCGTTTCAGTTGGGAATTTATTTTAATTAACTGGAAGATTTCTCATTACCGTTTGTATTTAATCACGGTGGTATTGTGTTACCAGTATGCAGATTTTTCTATTGTAAAACTTCAAACGGGAAATCTGCTTAGTTTACGCAGCCCCTGCGTGTCGGACTTTTATTTAGTGGCGTAGTCATTAATAAAATCCTTAGTCTCCTCTTGGCTATAAAAGGGTGGCAACATGTAGATAACTCGTCCTAATTAGCCATAGCAGCATAAAGTTGACGATAATTAATTATATTAATTGAATATGAGTACAAAGGATGTGGTGACCAAATCAGATCTTTTTATTTATTTCATTTTTAGTATTAATCATTAAGGTTGTTTTCATGAAGTGTAAGTGTTTGTGGGAGTTATTGTACAAGGAGAGAGCCTTGTAGTAGTTCCGCTTGGAGCGCTGACCTCAGCCTGGCCCAAGGAGCTACCTACAAAGAGCTATTTAGTTTAATAATGAAGCTAGAAGGAGGCCTTGCTCATTGTAGAGTCTGGCTAACATCTTATTAAAATCCCCAATAACTATCTATAGAGGATATTGACACTAGAATCGGCGTACGTGCGTACACTTTCTCACGTCACCATCTCCCAAGCCTCACCAGCAACCTAGCCTTCCTTAACCAGTTCCTCTTTCAACTTTAAAACTTACAATTTACCTAGTGAGTTACGTGTTTTCATTTATCTCAAAACGTAAAAGTCCAATGAGAACAACATTAAGAATTTAGATTTCAAATAAAGTGTTTCATAACATAATAGCATATTGTTAATATTAGATGAATAGGAGTGGGGGTTTACTAAAGTCCAAAAGTAAAAAATGCAAATATCTCAGTTAATAATCAAGGTAGTGAAAAAAAAGTCCGTCACGCAGGGGCTGCGTAAACTAAGCAGATTTCCCGTTGAAGTTTTACAATAGAGAAATCTGCCTAATAACAACTGTAGTAGTAAGAAACCTCTAAACCTAAAACATTATTTAGGGCGTAATAACCCAGTAGTTTCTAGCCCCAAAAAACAGTTAACCTAACCTCTAAACCTATTCACTAGGGACGAATAGTTATGGAAACGGCCACCAGAGCTCTCGGAGGAAAGTCCGAACATAGCCTACTGATGACCACACGGAGAATGCAAATGCAAATATCTCGGTTAATATTCAAGATACAGAATAAATGTATAGAACAATATTAATTCTATACAATTTTTCGATCCGACGCATAATAAAGGAGATATTTTGAATTTTCAAAAATCCCCCCTCTAAACCCCCCCCTCCCACTGGTCCGATTTCAGCCGTTAACGAACTTGACCTTCCTTTTTACATAAAACGATTAAATTCCGAGTTTGGTAACGATCAAACAAAAATTGCGACCGCTAGAGCGTTAACAGACAAATATATATATATATATATATATATATATATATATATATATATATATATATATATATATATAATTTTGAACGGACCTCATTTAGTCATCTCCTGGGTAGGATCGATGGACATTTGAAGAAATTTTTCGAAACTCGCATCATGAGTACGACCTCAATAGCTGATTTCCCTTAAGGGAAATCTGCTAAAACCAAACTCAATATTTAATCATTTTATGTAAAAAGAAAGATCAAATTCGTTAATGGCTGAAATCGGACCAGTGGGAGGGGGGGTTTAGAGGGGAGGATTTTCGAAAATTCGAAATATGTCTGGCACAATACATCAGATCGAAACATTGTATAGAACCAATCTTATTGCAAATTAAATGTACTATAAATATTGGTATATACATTTATTCTCTATCTTCAATATTAACCGAGATATTTGCATTTTTCAGTTTTGAGCCTTCAGTAAACCACCACATCTACTCATGTTACATAAACAATATGCTGTTAATTCATGAACGAATTCATTACAACGTAAGAAACCAAATATTGTTTTCATTGAACTATTACTTTGTGAGATACGTATATGCATATACGTTCTCTTGACGCCCCCCCCCCTTTTAGCAGATTTCCCTTAAGGGAAATCAGCTATTGAGGTCGTACTCATGACGGAATTTTCGAATAATTTCTTCAAATGTCCATCGATCCTACCCAGGAGATGACGAAAATGAGGTCCGTTCAAAACTATATATATATATCTATATATATATATATCTATATATATATATATATATATATATATATATAGACATATATATATATTTGTCTGTTAACAATCTATCGGTAGCAATTTTTGTTTAATATTAAACAAAATCAGTATTTAATCGTTTTATGTAAAATGGAAGATCAAGTTCGTTAACGGCTGAAATCGGACCAGTGGGAGGGGGGGTTTAGAGGGGGGGATTTTCAAAAATTCGAAATATCTCCGTTATTATGCATCGGATCGAAAAATTGTATAGAACCAATCTTATTGGAAATTGAATTTACTATAAATATTGTTATATTCATTTATTCTCTATCTTGAATATTAACCGAGATATTTGCATTTGTAATCGGCATGTTTGAACTTTCCGCCGAGAGCTCTGGTGGCCATTTCCATAACTATTCGTCCCTCGTGAGTAGGTTTAGAGGTTAGGTTAACTGTTTTTTGGGGCTAGAAACTTCTGGGTTATTACGCCCTAAATAATGTTTTAGGTTTAGAGGTTTCTTACTACTACAGTTGTTATTAGGCAGATTTCTCTATTGTAAAACTTCACGTGGGAAATCTGCTTAGTTTACGCAGCCCCTGCGTGACGGACTTTTTTTCTTGGATTACTAAAATTTGCACTAGATATTCCTTCTGTATTACTAATACAACACTAGCTTAGGAAATTGTTTTCACTCATACATATAAGTTATATTCAGATATATTTCATAAATTATGAAATTAACAAAAATACGAAATTTTTACTCGAATTATTTGATGTACGAAAAGAAGCATGATGAACCGTTATAGATAGATCATCAATAATTTAACATATTCTCCATTTATATGAACAAAGTTGTCAGGCAGTGGCTGCTAAGCAGATTTCCCACGGGAAGGATTATAACAGATGAATATACACTCTGACAACACCACCCCCTAAACACCACTGCCAATGTTAAAGGAATAAATACAAACTACAAAAGTCCGTCACGCAGGGGCTGCGTAAACTAAGCAGATTTCCCACGTGAAGTTTTACAATAGAGAAATTTTAGAATAGAGAGTCAAACAGTTAAGGGAAGGGCCCGAACTAGCTCTTGACAGAAACTCACGACTAGACCCGAAGTTAGCCGAACTCATATCAGAAGCTGAAAACAGAAAAATGCAAATATCTCGGTTAATATTCAAGATACAGAATAAATGTATATAACATTATTTATAGAAAATTTAATTTGCAATAAGATTGCTTCTATATAATTTTTCGATCCGACGTATAGTAACGGATATATTTCGAATTTTCGAAAATCCCCTCCTCTAAACCCCCCCCCTCCCACTGGTCCGATTTCAGCCATTAACGAACTTGATCTTTATTTTTGAATAAAAAGTTTAAATATCGATTTTGGTAACGATCAAACGAAAATTGCGACCGCTAGAGTGTTAACAGACAAATATATATATATATATATATATATATATATATAGATAGGATAGATAGATATAGATATATATCTATAAAGTCCGTCACGCAGGGGCTGCGTAAACTAAGCAGATTTCCCACGTAAAGTTTTGCAATAGAGAAATCTGCCTAATAACAACTGTAGCAGTAAGAAACCTCTAAACCTAAAACATTATTTAGGGCGTAATAACCCAGTAGTTTCTAGCCCCAAAAAACAGTTAACCTAACCTCTAAACCTATTCACGAGGGAGGAATAGTTATGGAAACGGCCACCAGAGCTCTCGGCGGAAAGTCCGAACATAGCCTACTGATGACCACACACAGAATACAAATGAAAATATCTCGGTTAATATTCAAGATACAGAATAAATGTATAGAACAATATTTATAGTAAATTTAATTTGCAATAAGATTTTTGATCCGACGCATAGTAAAGGAGATATTTTGAATTTTCAAAAATCCTCCCCTCTAAACCCCCCCCTCCCACTGGTCAGATTTCACCCATTAACGAACTTGATCTTTCGTTTTACATAAAACGATTAAATTCCGAGTTTGGTAACGATCAAACAAAAATTGCGACCGCTAGAGCGTTAACAGACAAATATATATATAATATTTTGAACGGACCTCATTTTCGTCATCTCCTGGGTAGGATTGATGGGCATTTGAAGAAATTTTTCGAAACTCGCGTCATGAGTACGACCTCAATAGCTGATTTCCCTTAAGGGGAAAGCTGCTAAAATTCAAATATCTCCGTTAATCCTCAATATACGGAAAATATAGTATATTTAATTTGCAATAAGATTTGTCCTATATAATTTTTCGATCCTACGTCTAGATCAATATTTTGAATTTTCGAAATTCCTCCCCTCTTACCCCCCCCCACCTCCGGGTCCGATTTCAGCCGTTAATGAACTTTATCGGTCTTTATACAAAAAAGGACTAAATATCGAGTTTGGTAACGATTAAACAATAATTGCGGTAACAAACAAATCTATATATATATAAATTGTAACCTCTGTCTGTACATTGATTTTTTTCGCGAAATTTCTCGATAACTTTTCGTTTCACATGTCATAGACACCATAACTGCATTTTGTTTCTTTCGTGTGTGTTTGTTTGTTTGTTTGTTTATTTGTTTGTTTGTTTGTTTATTTGTTTGTTTGTTTGTTACCTTTTCACGCATAAACGGCTGAACCGAATTTTATGAAACTTGGTATGTTTATTACTACTAACCCAACTTAGACTTTAGGCTATATTAATTTTCTCTGAGACGAACAGGAGTGGGGGTTATAAGGGAAGCCTGAAATTAAAAATAGCGATATTTCGTTTTCTATTGGTTTTTCGGCAAATATGCACATAACAAAAGTTGTTTATTTTGTTATTTAGAGTAACTTTTGTTATATACACTTTTGTCGTATACCGAAGTTTAAATGCGTTATACGCTAAAAATTATAGCGGGAGTCAACAATATTATTTGCTAAAAAAGACTCAACCGAACTAAATAAAACTCGGTATGTGTATTAGCAGTGAGGCCTCCATTATAATAAGCCATACCAACATTTCTATGTACGGGCAGGAGTGGGGGTTATAAGGGAAGCCTGAAATTAAAAATAGCGATATTTCGTTTCCTATTGGTTTTTCGGCAAATATGCACATAACAAAAGTTGTTTATTTTGTTATTTGGAGTAACTTTTGTTATATACACTTTTGTCGTATAACGAAGTATAAATGATTTATACGCTAAAAACTATAGCGGGAGCCAACAATTTTGTTGGGCACTAACGATTGAACCGAACTTAGCAAAACTCGGTGTGTGAATTAGCATTAATTCTTCCATGATTATAAGCTATATTAAAAATTTTAGGTTCAACGGGGAGTGGGGATTATAAGAGAGGCTGAAATGAAAAACTCGGTTTTCTATTTTCTATTTGTTTTTCGGCAAACATGCACATAACAAAAGTGGTTTACTTTGTTATTTGAGTAACTTATGTGTGCATTCACTTTTGTCGTAAAATGAAGTAAACACGGGATATACGCTAAACGGGAATCAATAATTATATTAGTACTCATTTAAGGGGTTTTAATAAATGAATACTATGACAAATGATGTTATGTTTTCGTCTTATATGATAGTTCAAAGTATGATTCGGATTAGTGAGGTATAAATCTTCCTCACCCCCTCCTCATTTATTTATTTTTCCTAGAAAATAGCTTTGTTATTTATTTCCAATAGAAATATAAACTATAAGAGCATTTCCATTATTTAATTTGTATAATGTACCTTGATGTTATTGAAACAAATATGTGCTATCATAATAATTAAACGTTAATGGAAATGTCATTATGACAAAAAACAATATGCGTATATGATATGATATTTTCAGGGTACCTCTATTATTTAATTCCATCCAGTAGATAAATTATTAAAATAATGTTTTGAATCAATAATTTAAGTAGAAGAATTTTGAGAAGTCTCATGCGGGAGCGGAAGATGAATGGAGCCTTACTAGATAATTGAGTTTACTAATTTCCCGTCTGGCATTACTGAAAGTATTTTCCAGTGTGATTCACTATTACAAATATAATCTTACGTGCAAAAACTTTGCCTAATATTATATGAGCTCGGATTGGCTTTTGAAAGGAAATATGTCCATTATAGATGATATTTAATTGTAATAAATGCTACCCATGATTATGGTTTGAATTACGAGTATTGAAAAAAGGTGAGTCAAAAAGTGTAAAGGGATAGATTAGGAACATATTTTCATTTATTCTTCAAAACTAAAATTTCTATTATATCAATCCCCTGAAGTTACCCTTCAGGGTTGGCTATTTCGGAAAACCATTACGTCTTGGATGGAAGTGTAATTGTACACATTGAAGTCTTGCTATCAAAATACCATCATTAGTAAGTCAACAATGATTTCCCGGGCATCGCCTGGTACCTTAGCTAGTGTATATATAAAATTGTAACCTCTGTCTGTACATTGATTTTTTTCGCGAAATTTCACGATATCTTTTCGTTTCGCATGTCTTAGACACCATAACTACGTTTTGTTTCTTTCGTATGTGTGTTGGTTTTTTTGTTTGTTTGATTGTTACCTTTTCACGCATAAACGGCTGATCCAAATTTTATGAAACTTGGTATGTATATTACTACTAACCCAACTTAGACTTTAGGCTATATTAATATTCTCTAAGACGAACAGGAGTGGGGGTTATAAGGGAAGCCTGAAATTAAAAATTGCGATATTTCGTTCCTTATTGGTTTTTCGGCAAATATGAACATAAAAAAAGTTGTTTATTTTGTAATTTAAAGTAATTTTTGTTATATACACTTTTTTCGTATACCAAATTATAAACGAGATATACGCTAAAACCTATAGCGGAAGTGAACAATTTTATTTGGAACAAAAGACCAACCTAAATAAATAAAACTCGGTATATGTATTAGCACTAACGCTTTCATTATAACAAGCCATACCAACATTTCTAGGGACGGGCAGGAGTGGGGGTTGTAAGGCAAGCCAGAAACTAAAAATTTCGTTTTCTATTCGTTTTTCGGCAAATATGAACATAACAAAAGTTGTTTATTTTGTTATTTAAATTAGCTTTTGTGATATTCATTTTTGTCTTTTAACAATGTATAAACGGGATATACACTATAAACTAAAGCGGGAGTCAACTATTTTATTGGGCGCTATCAATTGAACCGAACTTAACAAAACTCGGTATGTCATTTAGCATTATTCTTAATAAAAATTCAAGATATTTCATTGTCTATTTGTTTTTCGACAAACATGCACATAACAAAAGTTGTTTACTTTGTTATTTAGATTAATTTTTGTTTTATACATTTCTCCAGGAACAATATGTGGAGCAAGTAATTTGCGTAGAAATATTGATATGCTCAACAATTCATTCCAATTTGAACTATGAGGTACCTCACCTGGAAAAATTATTTCAAATCTATGTTAATATTTTGTCTTTAATAACTGAAATCTAGGCATAATGCACAGGAGACGGGAAATATGACAATATGGAGGACAGTGAAGTCTTACATAAAAAATTAATTTTATTATTAACAAATGCCAACAACGGGTATAAACACTGTGATGGGTAAATGTCAAAATATTGTGCAAAGTAAAGCCTTGCCAAAAGAATACCATCACCATCCAGCCTCAAATGATTTCCCGGGCGAAGCCGGGTATCTGAGCTAGTATATATATATATATATATATATATATATATATATATATATATACATACATACATACATACATACATACACTGCCGGTCAAAAGTTTGAGACCACCTATTGTCTACATCAATTAATCTACTTTAATCATGCAAATCCTCAATTTTACCTAATTATCAATGCATAGTTACAAAATATAGATATCTTATTATTATTTGTATTTATGAACAAATTTGCTAATTAGTTGTAACAAAGGTTGGGGACTATCGTAAATAGCAAGAACATTATTTGAGTTAATCTTATTATCACTGAGACTACAAACATGGCTATAAAAATAAATAAGAATAAACAATGTGTTTGTTGTGTCTGGAATTTTATTTACAGTCTAGTAATTCCCCCAAGTGGAATTAAGATGATGAATTTTATTATTAGTTTGATTTATTGATTTCTATACTGCCGAAGTTGTTTCACAGCACAGGTAATTTTCGTTTTTTTCTTTCAAGAATGGTTAAAAAGAAGAAATTTTCTGTTGAATTGCGTAGTGCGATCTACACACTCAAAGAGAAAAAAGTCCGTCACGCAGGGGCTGCGTAAACTAAGCAGATTTCCCTCGTGAAGTTCAGTAATAGATAAATATGCATACTGCTAACACAACAACACCATGAATAAATACAAACAGAAATAAATGTTTCATCCAATTTCAATAGCCTGCCGACAGGAAGCGTTAAGTTAGAAATGTAAACAAACAGGACTGCCCGCCTCACACCGGAAAGAAAAACAATTACTGAAATATATCAGAATATAACACATTAATTTTATTGAGAACTATTTACTATATCTACTAGTATAATTTATAATGAGTCAGAATAATTGTTATCTCAATCAATAAAATTTTAGTAGTCCAAAACTTTAAGATGGGAGGGGGGTCACCAGGGCATATTAACATGTATCTCGTATAATAACGGTCTCTTGAATACAATTTTTGGTATTTAAACTTCCAATAATGTGATTTATTATGTAGCAGAGTATTGTTTACGTAACATGAGTAGAAGTGGCGGTTTGCTGAAAACTGAAAAATGCAAATATCTCGGTTAATAATCAAGATAGAGAATGAACGTATATAACAATATTTATAGTAAATTTAATTTGCAATAAGATTGGATATATACAATTTTTCGATCCGATGCATAATAACGGAGATATTTCGAATTTTCGAAAATCCCCCCTCTAAACCCCCCTCCCTCTGGTCTGATTTCAGCCATTAACGAACTTGATCTGTCTTTTTACATAAAACGGTTAAATATCGAGTTTCGTAACGATCAAACAAAAATTGCGACCGCTAGAGCCTTAACAGACATATATATATATATATATATATATATATATATATATATATATATATATATATATATATATAATTTTGAACGGACCTCATTTTCGTCATCTCCTGGGTAGGATCGATGGACATTTGAAGAAAATTTTTGAAAATCACGTCATGAGTACGACCTCAATAGCTGATTTCCCTTAAGGGAAATCTGCTAAAAAGTCCATCACGCAGGGGCTGCGTAAACTTAGCAGATTTCCCACGTGAAGTTTTACAATAGAGAAATCTCCATACTGTTAACACAATACATATGGTAATGAGAAATCTTTCAGTTAATTAAAATAAATTCCCAACTGAAACGGCTTCTGAATTGTAAGAATAATTTATATTTTAATAACTCAAATTTTAGTAGTCCAAGAACTAAAGAAGGGGGGGGGGCTGATGAACAGAACGTATTTGCATAAATCTCACAAAGTACCGAAGGTAAGGTAAGGTTAGATATTAGATAATTTGCAATAAGATTGGTTCTATACAATTTTCCGATCCAATGCATAATAACAGAGATATTTTGAATTTTCGAAAATCCCCCTCTAAACCCCCCCCCACCCTCTAGTCCGATTTCAGCCATTAACGAACTTGATCTGTCTTTTTACATAATACGGTTAAATATCGAGCTTCGTAACGATCAAACAAAAATTGCGACCGCTAGAGCGTTAACAGAAATATATATATATATATATATATATATATATATATATATATATATATATATAAATATATATATATATATATATATATATATATATATATATATATAATTTTGAACGGACCTCATTTTCGTCATCTCCTGGGTAGGATCGATGGACATTTGAAGAAATGTTTCGAAAATCGCGTCATTAGTACGACCTCAATCTGCTAAAAATCTGAGCGCCAAATTGCCGCACAACTGAAAGTTACGAAAACTGGCGTGCATAATATAATCGCTCGCTATGAAGAGACACACTCTCATCAGGACAAACTTCGTTCTGGAAGGCCTAGAATAACGTCTGCTCTAGAAGATCAATTTATTATTTTGAAAAGCAAGAGGAATAGAAGACTCACTTGCCCCGAGATTCAAGCTGAGATCAACAACGCCTTGAAGAAGTCCGTTTCTCTTTCTACCGTGAAAAGAAGACTCGGTGAGTCGGTGCGTGGGAGGCTTGAAGTTCAGTAGAGCCTAGGAACCCTCACGAAAGTTGAGAATTTCCTTTCAAGGAGGGTATAGCTGGGGGAACTCGCGGGATGCTTTTTGCATTGGCCATGCCCGGGACAGCAAGCCCTGCGCAGGAGTGGGCGTAAACCAATAAAATGAGCTTAACTAATATTTCTGTAGACTTGACAGGAGAGGAGTACAGTGGAGAGGCGATGGGTAGCGGAGCAGGAGTGAATACCCCGTCGGTGGAGCAGACAGGAAGGACGAAGAGGAGGAGAACGAGGTCTTCAGATTCACCGGAGGAGGTGAGTAAGGAGGTGGTTGTGGAGGCTGAGTCAGACTTCAAGATTGCAGTGGAGGAGTTGAGGTCCAGGCTCTTCCCAATGAAGGACATTCTCGTGGAGGGATGTTTGAATAGGATGAGCAACTGTTTCGGAAGGCTTAAAAAGGAGTATGGTAGGGCTACTGCCACTTCCGGGAGAGTTCAAACCGTTGAGAGGGCGCTGAGGAACCTGGTGGAGGTGGATTGGGTCAGGAGCTGTCCAGCCAGGTAAGTAGCCAATTGCACGAATTAGGGAAGTCTTTAGTCAGCGAGGTAGTCAGGATGAGTCAAGAGGTTCTTGACAGGATCCAGAGCGTGGTAGATGTCACTCTGAAGACCCTGACGGCTCACGACGAGGAAAGAGGTAAGGAGGTGAAGAGAGTCAGGCAGGAGTTTAGGGAGTGCTTGAGTAAGGTGGAGAGAGAGGTTGAGCGAATGGGTAGTGTGTGTGAGAGGGGTGTAAAAAGCAATGATGAGATAAGGGAGAACATGAATAGGGTGTATAAGGAGGTGCAGGTGGTGGGTAAGAGTGTGGAGCCGCTTGAGAGGAATGTGGTGAAGGAGGTGCGGAGGAGGATAGAGGAGTTGAATCCGGAGAGTTTGAGTGAGAGAGTGAGTGAGCGTGTGAGCAGGGTGGTGAGTGACAGAGTGGGAGAGAGGGTGACTGAGTGCGTAAATGAGACTGTGTGACAGGGTGGGTATGAGAGTTAGTGAGAGTGTGAGTGACAAGGTGGTAAGTGTGGTGAAGAGTGTGGCCCCTGAGAACCTGGGAGTGGAGAGGATGGAGGTCGACCCGGCGGCAGAGGAGGAGAGCTAGGTGAAGGTTGTCGGTAGGAAGAAGAGAGGTCCAAGAGTCATCTTGGGGCTTCCGAAGAGTGCGGGCGAGAAGGTCAGGAGGGAGGACATCGTCGTGGAAGGAGAGGTAAGGGTGAGGGGGCTGTTGAGGCGTGGAGGTGCTTATGCGGTGGAGAGTCACGATCGGGAGGACATTGAGAGATTGAGAGCAAATGAGTGTGTGGATGGCGAGAAAGGGTGGAGGCTGCCGAGGGCGAAAGTGTTTGAAATGGATCGAGTGATTGGGAAGGATGAATTGTTGGGGTGTGTGAAAAAGAGAAATGCGTGGGTGTTTGAGGGGATGAATGATGATGAGTGTAAGGCCGAGTTTATCCCGGAGTTTGTTAGTGGTGGATCGTTGCGGGTGTGCACGTGGGTGGTACGAATGAGTGTACGAATTTTCAAGCGAGTGATGAGGGCAGGTCGGCTGTATGTGGGCCTACACTCTTGCAGGTGTGCGGAGGATTTCACCGTCAGGAGGTGCAGCACGTGCCTGAGGTATGGCCATGGAGCCAGGACGTGCAGGTCGCCGTTGACGTGTGGATGGTGCGGAGAGGAGGGACACCACCAGAGAAAGTGCCCGTGCTGGAGGGCCGGATATAGGGATAGATGTCATCCTGCTGGATGGGCCGGGTGTCCGATGCTGGAGGTGGAAAAGAGACTGATGGCGAGGAACATTAAGTATGAAGAGGCCTAGAGCAGCGTGGCTGGGGATGTTCCAAGTGAATATGGATAGAGCGAGTGAGGTGGAATGGAAGCGTGTAAGAGTGGTGTGAATGTGATTGCAGTGCAAGAGCCGTATGTTAGGTATGGAAGGGTGACTGGGTTTGGTATGGGTGCGAGAGTGGTTGTTGGGTGTGAATCAGATGAGCGTGCGTGGGCGGCGGTTGTAGTGCTGCACCCAAATGTGGGGGTTCTCAGGATCAGCCAGCTGAGCGACAGCCATTGTGTTGTGGTTCAGCTGATAACTGGGGTTGGGGCCCTTTACTTGGTGTCCATGTATTTCCAGCCGTCGCATAGTATAGATGGGTATCTAGAGAGACTGTGTATGATTGAGAGTGTTGAGAGGTAAGGATGTGATCGTGTGTATGGATGCGAATGCGAAGAATGTGTTGTGGGCTGGTGAGGTGGCGGATGATAGAGGGTTGGAGTTGGAAGTGTGCGTGAATGGGCTTGGATGGAAGATTGCGAATAAATGCGGTGAACCAACGTTTCGGGGAGCGACTGGGAGGAAGGTAGACTGAATGGAGTGTGGAGAGTGAATGGCGCAGTAGTGCGCATAGTGTGTTATTGTTTCGTGTGTTGAGGGGCGAGAGAGTGGGTAGAATGAAAGGTGAGCGTGCAAGGTTCTGTCTGAGGTCGGCTGATTGGGATCAGTTTCGAATGTTGTTGATTGAAAGTGTGAATAGAGTGTCTGTGTTTAGAGTGTCGTGTAGAAGGGATGTGGTGAAGTATGTGGAAGAGTGGATTGTAAGGTGTGCGAAAGGGAGTATGAAAAGAGGAGTGAAAAGGCCGAGAGCTGTGTGTTGGTGGTCAGATGAGTTAGAGCGAATGAAGCGTGATGTGATGAGAGCGAGAAGAGAGTGGCAGAGAGCGAGTGGGGAGTGTGAAAGAGTGTATGCAAGGAGTTTGTATGAGCAAAGGAGGACGGCTTACAAAAAGAGGATCAAGGAAGTCAAGAAGGAGTCCTGGAAGGAGTTTCTGGAGGCAGAAGAGGAGAAGGGCCCCTGGAATCTGGCCTAAAAGCTGTCTTCGGGAAAGTGGAAGCCTGAGAAAGTGATGGGTATGATTGGTGAGAATGAAGGTGTGTATGATTGGTAAGAGAGTGGAAGGAGGTTGCTGGATCGACTGATACCGGATGATTGCAGAGTGAATGAGAGTGAGAGTCAGAAGAGTGTAAGGAGAGCGAATGTGAGGTATGTTCCAGAGTTTGGAGAGAGATGGAATGTGAGTGAGGATGAGGTGCGAGAGGCTGTGTGGAAGAGTAAGAATGGGAAAGCGCCTGGATGGGATGGAATAAGTGTGGAAATGCTGAAAGAGGGGTGGTGGGAGTTGAAGAGTGTGTTGAGACGTATGTATGGTGTGTGTGTGAAGTATCGTGTGTTTCCGAATAGATGGAAGTGGGGGCATGTGAGAGCGTTGTTGAAGAGGGAGGATAAGAGTGTGAGTGACCCGAGCGCGTTTAGACCGATAACGTTGTAGCCTGTGTTGGGGAAGGTGTTTGAGAGAATGATTGTGTGCTAGTTGGAATGGCTGTTTAGAGTGTGCATGAGAGACAGTATAGGTTTATGAGTGGGAGGTGTACTGAGGATGCTATGTGGGATGTTAGGCGTGAGATTGAGCGGAGTGAATGTAAGTATGTATTGGGTGTGTTTCAGGATGTGGTGGGTGCGTTTGATAGAGTGTGGTGGCCGAATGTGTTGTGTGTGTTGAGAGAAAGAGGTGTGAAAAGAGAGTTGTACGAGCTGATGAATGATTATTTGTCTGGGAAAAAGGTTGAGATGCGATTGGGTCCTGGGGTGGTACGAAAGGATGTGAGCATGGGATGCCCTCAGGGGAGTGTGCTTGGTCCACATTGTTGGAAGATTGTGTTTGATGGATGTGTGAGGATGGTGAATGAGGCTGGATGGTGTATGGTTGCGTTTGCGGATGACGGTGTGATTCTGGTGAATGGGAATTCGAGGAAGGCGATTGAGGATGGAGCGAGTGAGGTGTTGAGTATGTTGAATGAATGGATGAGTGAGAGAAAGATGAGGCTGTCTGGGGAGAAGACGGTATGCATGTTGATGAAAGATTTGTTGAGTGTGAACAGGAATCCGAGAGTGCGAATGGGTGAGAATGTGCTGAAGTATGTGACTGGTGTGCGTTACTTGGGGGTGTGGTGGCAGGAGAGAATGGGTCTGAGAGATCATGTGAGGGGTGTGTGTGAGAAGGCTGTGAACGTGTTTAATGGAGTGTTGAGTGTGTATGGGAATGGATGTTGTGAGAGAATGAGGTATGTGAGGATGCTGTATAGTGGGGTGTTTTTATCTGTGGTGTGCTATGCGGCTGGTGCGTGGGGTGACAGACTGAATGTATGGATGCGGAGGGAGCTCAGAAAGGCGCACCGGAGGATACTGCTGAGGATCGTGAAGGCGTACAGGACGATTTCGGAGGACGCCCTGGAGGTGATGGCAGGAGTGTGGCCCTTGGAGCTTGAGCTGGAGCGGCTACATGTTGAGGAAGTATGGAAGAGTAGAGTCGAAGGTTAGAGTGATTGAGGGAGTGAAAAGGAAGGGTGCTATGAGGAATGTGTGTCTGGAAGAATGGCAGGGTGCGTGGGATAGTAGTGCGAAAGGCGAGAGCGAGCATGAGGTAGGTTCCTGCCTGACGGGTTCGGAGCCCGCCCTCCCCAAGGGCAGCAGGAAGCCCCCCCTGTGTAGCCTTTGGGTAGGGGATCCGTAGGAATAGTAGGCTTTGCTCTTCCGGGCCGGCGACCATTCCAGCCTCAGAGGGTAAGTCGCTTGCGGCTTGCTCAATAATGGACTACGGGCTGGGTGGTGTCCGGAGTGGAGGCTTGCCTTCATCTGCCGGTCATAGACGTAGTGGTCGTGCTGTTCGACGCACGGAGGCGGCGGGTCAGGTAAACTGGTACTTGTCGTCTGTGTGCTGGAGCTAGGTAGTGGGCTCTGCCCTCCCCTGGGATGCTCAGTGACATACGAGGAGGACGTATGTACGCGGGCATGTGTGGGCGATTCCTATCTGTCTTCCCAAATAGGAAGTGTGATAGGTGCGGGGGATTAAGGCTTTACGGCTAGGAGCCCCCGTTCTGTTTCCACTCCTTTCTGGCCTACACAATGTGGAGGACTGGAGAAAGGTACTTTGGACAGACGAATCAAAGATTCAGGTGTTTGGAACTAATCGTAGGATTATGGTTCGTCGCACGTCTTCATAAATGTTTATTCCTCAGAGCATAATTCCAACAGTAGAGCATGGAGGAGGGTCCATTTTGGTATAGGGATGTTTCTCAGGCTTTGGGCAAGGGGATCTTGTACAAATCACAGGAATACATAATAAAGAAGGCTATAAAGACCTTTCAAAGACCATTCAATTCCTTCTGGTCTTCGTTTAATTGGTTCTAATTTTATTATGCAGCAGGATAACGATCCAAAACACTCATCAAAACAGTGCAGAGAGTATTTGCAAGTCAAAGAAAATTACGGATTCTTGAAAAATATGAATTGGCCTGCTCAATCACCTGATCTCAATCCAATTAAGTTCCTTTGGGGAGAACTTGATAGGAAGGTCAGAGACGTTGCTCCAACTTCACGAAAAACCCTCTGGGAGCGTCTTAAAAGTTGTTGGGATACTTTGCCATTTGAAACATTAGATACAATAATAGAAAGAGCGCCACGAGTGGTCAAAGCAGTTTTGAAAAGCAAGGGAGGATTTTTTGACGAAAAGCACTGCATTGCATATATTTTTAAATTGTGTTTCAATAAAGTATTATACTGTTTATTAAATGTTTATAATATTATTGGTTGTTAATTGTTTATTCACTTATTTATTGTTTCATTAAAGGTTCCTTTTGGTTTGGTTTATTTTGTTTAATATAATCCAAATTTTTACAAAAAATTGAAGTGGTCTCAAACTTTTGACCGGCAGTGTATATATCCTCATTTTTTGTCATCTCCTAGTTAGGATCGATGGACATTTGAGGAAATTTTTCTAAAATCGCGTTTTGAGTAAGACCTCAATAGCTGATTTCTAGAGAAATCTGTTAAAATATTTTTGCTTTAAAATTGTTGTTTTATGTATATTTATGTAGCTCAAATATTAAGGGAAGAATTCGTACTTTGTGGTGTTGTGTTTAAATATGTGGTGAGATGAGATCGCTAGTGGGTAACATCAGGACATGGGAAATCTGCTTAGTTTACACAGCCCCTGCGTGACGGACTTATGCTTTTATTTGTCTTTTGAATTCATTTGAACATTCCATGAATTATTGAAAAAAATAAATTTTTAATTATTTTTTTAATTTTTTTATTGCTGAATAAATTTTTAATGTTGTAACATGTTAGTAGTTGAAGGAAGAGCAGTTTCTTTCAAACTTTTTTGCCTAGTGCAATTGTGGATGTCTTCGCCCCCCCCCCTCACCTTTCTAATTTAAATATAACTTAGCTTTGCAAACAATAATTCAGTTAATGACTAAGGATGTCTTATTGCAATATAGCATCTGATTATTTGTACTGTTATTCTAACATATTAAATTTTTCTATTTGAAAGAATATTAATTGTGTTGGCAACAATAGTTATTTTCTTGTTATCAGAACCAAACAAACCTTACTTTCAGATAACCACACTGTGCTAGTGTGGGTAATTCTCATTCATTTGTGCACTGTGTTCATTAATTTTTGCACTGTAAGTTTTGTTTAATTGTATCATTTTAACTACAATTAAATGTTAGTCCTTGGAATATTATTTTAAATAATATCATGTAGCATTGTAAACAGTCCCCTGACTTTCTCTTGTGCTGAATTTTACTTGAAATTCTGATATTAATTGTTCTTATGTGATTGTACTTTTGACAGATGATAATATTTGGGTACCCTATATATGTATAACCATCTATAACTATGTCTACATATCTTGGGATATTTTATAAACACTTAATCACAGGGGTGGCTTAAATGAGTTTATGAATCCATTACCATTATTTTTTCCAAATCATTTTATGTATCATTCCCAAACAGAAATCTATCCTAACATCTCACTCCTAACCGTTTTTCATGAAACATCAGACATATGTCTCCAGTTGTCAATCAATCCTCTTAAAGCTCTTCCTATTCATGTTTAAATCACTAGCTACCCTGAGTTAAACTTTTAAGCTTATATAAAGACTATATATATATATATATATATATATATATATATATATATATATATATTATTTTTTTTTACTTTGTAACTTATTTTTGAGGGAATATTAAAGATAATAAAAAGCATTTTAATGATATACAGTGGTAAATTATTTTTAATACTATTTAGTCAATTGTATGTATTTGTGGGTCTAATTTTCTTGTAGAGCTTTTGCGTGCCTAATAATATTTTAGTAGCTGAAATTTACTAAATGGTTTCTTTATGAAGAAATGGGCTGCTAAGAACAAGAAACAGAGATACTTGTTACTTAGTAAGTTCTTATAGAGCCCTATAAATATTCTAACAAGAAAAGAAGAAGGCAACACTGTTAGCATAATTTCTTTGAATATTTTGAATGGACTCAAATTTTCTCTCTCATAGATATTAAACCCATCTTTTTTTAACATGTAATGAAGCGGTTCATGATATAATAGCTTATCGTTAATATGACATGGGGGGGAGGGATTACTGAAAGCCGAAAACTAGCAAATCCAAAGATTTCTGTTCACATTCATTATATAGGAAAATATATAGAACAACATTTATTGTACATACAACAATACAATTGTATACAATTTTTCGATCTAATATATTATAACAGATGTATTTTGAATTTTCAAAACCCCCTTCCACTTGTCCGATTTCATCCATTATCAAACATGGTCTTTATTTTTACATAAAATATGGAGCTTGGCAATGATTAAACCAAAATTACGACCACTAGAGTATTAGGAGACACATATAGTAAGATATAGATATAGTAAGTAGTTTTTTATCAAATTAATACGTTATATTCTGATATATTTCCAGTCGTTTTTCTTTCCTGTGAGAAGTTGGCACACCTGTTCGTTTTTGTTTCAGGTGCTTCCCGTCTGGAGGTTTTTTATTATCCTTTGTATTTATTCACTTGATGTTGATGGTTCTATTGTGTTAGCAGTATGTAGATTTATCTATTGTTAAACATCATGAGGGAAATCTGCTTAGTTTACGCAGCCCCTGCATGACGGTCTTTTTTCGTTTGATGTCCTGATTTACAATTCTATGTTCTAATACATGATATTTATTTGATCAACACCACATTTGATATTTCTCCATTAAATGGAAAATTAAAGATTTTATTATTTCATAACTGAAATTGGCCTGGGGTGGGGGGAGGGGGGGAGGAAATGCCGGGGAATAATTCAAAATATCTCAATTAGTATGAGTTTGATCGTAAAAGTTTACATAACCAATGTTGTTACTATTTCAATTTTCTACATTTGGTCTTAAATACAGTTTTCTCCTACCTTGAATATTAAGTGAGTTATGTTTATTTTTATGTTTTCAGCCTTAGGCCCCCACTTATATTCGTCTGATTTTTACTATAAGTAACTGAGTAAATTTCAAATTCTGCTTACACGGGCTTCTTCCTATGGGTGGAATAGGGAATAGATGCTGAGATGAGATGACCAGTGTGTCATTCCAAAAGAGTACTGTGTTACGGACTTTTTTTTTTAAATATTATTGGTAGAAAGAAGTTGTGTTGTGCTATCAACAGATTTTTATTTCTGTCATAGAATATTCAAGCACGCTCTAATGTAATACAACTGATTGAATTACCGTAATCAAAAGTGCGTTTCCCTTTTTTGAGGACTACTCCAAAATACCTAAACATTACTACTATTTCGCCAACTTTTCGCTGAAAAGTGAAAACCCGTCAAGCAGGTGCTGTATAAACTAAGCAAATTTCCCACATTCTGCCATGACATACTAGTAATGTCATCTCACCATAAATTCTCTATTTCTCTTGTTGTATGAAGCCTATGTAAAGAGAATTTGAAATGTACTTATAGTACAAATCAGAAGATTATAAGTGGCGCTTACTGAAAACATAAAATTACATATAACTCGCTTAATTTTCGAGAAAATTAAATTAAAATATTTATTAACGTCCACTTTTTTGCTACTAAGCCTTATTGGGACAGGTTAGCACCCTTTACTAGTCAGGGTGGGACTAAGGATTTCATTTAATGATTTCCATCACTAAATAAATTCCTTCGCCCAGGCGGGAATTGAACTCGCCACTCTAGGTTTATCGTGTGAGATTAACGTCAACGTTTTAACTCACATGGCTAATTATCATTAGAAAAAAATGTATCTAACAGCAATTGTAGAAAATTATAATTCTAACAAGATTGGTTATAACAAATGTTATGATCCAGCTAGTAGTTACCGAGATATTTTGAATATTCAATTGTTCCCCCTCACCCAAGGCCGATTTTAGCTACACTTAATATGATCTTTAGTGTTGAATGAAACTTGAATATCAAGTGTGGTGTAGATAAATAAACATTTTAGAGTCGAGACCATAACATCTTAATTGATGATGTCATCACACCACATATTACTAAATATTATTATATTAAAAGTCCTTTGAAAATAATATTTGATACTTCAACTTGCAATAATTGTCATCTCAATGGGATTTGCAAAAAAAAAAAAAAAGTTAGCAAATCTTAAATAGTAACAAAGGTAACTATTTGTAGTATATGCTATTTTTAACTGCTTTAATTCTTTTTGAGCCAACTAGGCAATTTGGCTAAAAGTTTGACAATGTAAAATAAAACCAAAAATATAGAAAAATATCAAAAAACTGAACCAACAAATAAAAAGTTAAACGCATTAAATACGAGTAATAGAGACTACAAATAAACATTAGACTAGTAATAAAGACAACAATTTAAAAAAAAAAAAAAATGTTATTCCTATATACTAGTACATTTATATTATTTAAAATTGTTCAAAATTCTATTAAATTTCTCATTAAGTCCAAATAAAAAAGGAGAGAAGTTATATTTTGTAAAAGGAATTCAACTTTTTAAGGTGATTCAGTATATTGTCGATATGTGGGCTACTGCCTGTAAGAAGTTCATACATATTATGTGGAGTCTCAAAGTATTCAATGTTGGTGCAGTCAGTCAGTATGTGTTGTATGGTTAATGATTGATGGCATGTTCTGCAGAGAGCTCTTTCTGTTCTTGTCATCAGCTATGAGTGGGTTAAATGTGAATGTCCTATGCTAAATGCCCTTTTTTCATGAAAGAACTAATAACTTATTGTATAAGGCTTACTGTTTGTGAGTAATGACAAGTATGTTGTTTGTGTTGTGTTGCAGGAAGCCGAAATGAGCTGTTAGGATAAATTATAGGAAGGTGATTTATTTATAAAGTATTAGTAGCAGCTGAGGGGACCCCCACCACCCGTCTACTCCTCAATCAAAGGTAGGCCAGTCTCTCTCTCTATCTCATACTATTCACATCACAGTTCATTACAACAAATTTTAATGCATTTTATTGACATGAAATCAATTAGTACACACTTATATTTTAGTCGACCATATCTAGTTCTAATTTTTTTAAATTTAAACCGTCTAACATAATATAGAAATTTGTTTGATTTCCCCCAGTCGATATGACAAAATTATTACGTAGTAAATCTGTTTGAATTTTTGTGTGTTGCCGTTTCTTACTTTAGTTATAGTAGTTGTTGGGTGGGTCGTGTTGTTCAGTGTCGGAAGATGTCTTTTCCGTCTAAAGCAGAGAGGGAAGCGTGTTGGAAGAGCAGGGACAGCTATTGGCAGTGCCTTGATAGTGCCAAAGGATCAGAGGAGACCTGCAATCAGCTACGCAAGCTATATGAGCTCACCTGTCCTGCTCAATGGGTGAGTTGTTTTCAATTTATTATTATTAATATTTCATAAATATTGTTCTTAATTATTAACATCCATTTTAGCAGCTATTGAGGTTGTACTCATGACAAATTTCTGCAAATGTCCCTAGACCCTACTCAGGAAAATTGTGTGTGTTTATATATATATATATATATATATATATATATATATATATATATATATATATATATATACACTCAACCGCAAAAAAAAAAAACCGGACACTTCATATTTGTCGTATTAAAAGCTAATTTTCAGCAATGTGTTTCTTTATGTGGGTATTCTAGTTATTACAGAGAATATAGAGTCTAAGTCCATTGAACTAATCCCTTCAGGATTAGTAAACAATTAGATAAAACTCAGATTAGATTTATTTGTCGTGAAGTTGATCTATTCTAAACTGTAAGTAGTTTTTCGCACATTTAAGCATCTTTATTTATTAACCAAGCATTTTCTTCAATTAATGTTTTATTTTTATTTTGGTCCAGAATAATGGGTCTTTCAAACTTAGATGGAAGGCCAGAGCTTACGTTACATTGCCGAAACGCTTAGGGTAGCGAAGTCTACCATTCATTGTAATAAAAATGAAGAATCATTTTTTTTTTTTTTAAATGTGTTAATTTATCTTTTTTTTATTTTGTATTTTTTTGTAAATAATCAATAAAAATTATTCACTTTTGGTAGATTTTGTTTAAATAACCTATAGATTAACCAATTATTAAAAAAATTTAAATTAAAAAGATTAATATACATATATATTAAGTATTTAACAAAATTATAAGACTAAATGTAAGTGTCCGGTTTTTTTTTGCGGTTGAGTTTATATATATATATATATATATATATATATATATATATATATATATATATATATATATATATACATACATACATACATACATACATACATACATACATACATACATATACACACCTGCTCTAGGGGTCACAATTTTTGTTTGATTGTTACCAAACTCTATATTTAAATGTTTTATGTAAAACTAAAATCAATTCGTTAATGGCTGAAATCAGGAGGGGGATTTTGAAAATTCAAAATATCTCTGTAATTCCCCATACTGAAGAACTGCATAGAGCCCAATCTCATTGAAAATAAAATGTACTATAAATATTGTTATGTACATTTATTCTCAATCTTGAATATTAACAGAGATATTTGCATTTTTTAGTTTCCAGCCTTCAGTAAACCTTTACTCCTACACATGTCTTATCAGCAAAAAATCCGTCGCGCAGGGGCTGCGTAAACTAAGCAGATTTCCCACGTGAAGTTTTACAATAGAGAAATTTCACGAGAGTCAAGCAGCTAAGGAAACGGCCGAACTAGCTTTTGGCGGAGTCACCCGTCATTTTTAATAAAAATGCAAATAACTCAGTTAATATTCAAGATAGCGAATAAATGTATATAACAATATTTATAGCAAATTTAATTTGTAATAAGATTGATTCTGTACAATTTTTCGATCCGACGTATAGTAACGGAGATATTTTGAATTTTCGAAAATCCTCCCCTCTAAACCCCCCCCCACTGGTCCGATTTCAGCCGTTAACGAACTTGATCTTCCTTTTAACATAAAACGAGTAAATATCGAGTTTGGTAATGATCAAACAAAAATTGCGACCGCTAGAGCGGTAACAAACAAATATATATATATATATATATATATATATATATATATATATATATATATAAATATATACATATATACATACATACATACATACACACACACACACACGCGCGCGCACACACACACACACACACACACGTTTTGAACAGACCTCATTTTCGCCATCTGCTAGGTAGGATCGATGGACATTTGAAGAAATATTTCGAAAATTCCGTCCTGAGTACAACCTCAATAGCTGATTTCCCTTAAGGGAAATCTGCTAAAAAGTTGTTATATCATGAACCACTTTGTTGCAAGCATAAATACTAAATATTGTTTTCATTGAATGTTTACCGTGTGAGACACATACAAATAAGTTGTGTGTAAATCATAAATATTTCTTTATTCTAAATCATAATCCATATTTAACTGTATCATTGTTCACTAAAGATCATATTAGTATTTATAGCTGAAATTGGGAGGTTTGTAGACGGAGGGATTTTGAGAGTTCAATATATCTCCCTTATTATGAGTCTTATTGCCAAATGTTAAAGAACCAATCTTGTCAAGCTATTGATGCTCTACAATTATTGCTCTATACACATTTTTGTAACTCAAGTATTAAGCGTGTTATATGTGCTTTACTGTTTTTTAGCTTTCAATAACCCTCCCCCCCCACTACCCTTTTATCATCATTTTTTAACATAGAAATGGAGAATATGTGTTTAAATGAAATCACCGGTGTGTTCTACCTGAATGTGGGAAACCTGCTTAGTTTTCCAGCCAGGGTGGGACTGTGGATTTTATTTAATATGTTTCACATTAAATATTTTCTTATTGCACAAGCATGAAGCAAACCCACTGCCCTAGTGAGATTTCAGATCAGTGCCTTAACTCAAATTGCAAACCTGAGCCCCCGTTTCATAAATGGAAAATAATAAATATTAACTTATCAAGGATGCATTGATCAAGTGCTGTATTGATAAAAAAAAATAAAAAAAAAAATACAATTTTAATGGAAGACTCAGATTGAATATACTTTACTACATCTCACAAAGTAAAAGTATGATTTACCTTAAGAAAAATCAGCTATTGAGTTCGTACTCATGATGCAATTTTCGAAAAATGTCCTCAAAGGTCCATCGATCCTTCCTAGGAGATGATGAAAATGAGGTCCATTCAAAATTAAATATATGTTTGATCATTACCAAACTAGATATAAAATAGTTTTATGTAAAAAGAATGATCAAGTTCTTTAACGGCTAAAATTGGTTCTGTGAGAGGGGGAATTTCGAAAATTCAAAATATCTCTGTTATTATGAGTCATATTGAAGAACTGTATAGAATCTATCTAATTGAAAATGTAATTACCTATAAATGTTGTTATGTACACAGTTTCTGTAAGATAAATATTAACCAAGGTTATTAGATAGTTCAGTTTTCAACCTTCTGTGAAGCCCTGCTCCTACCTCTTGTCATATTTCCAATTAGCTGATATAGCATGGACCACAGTATTCTAAGCTTAAATACCAAATATTGTTTTCAAAAGACCTTTTTTACACAGAAATAGAAAATATATGGTGAGATGAGGTCACAGGTATACCAGCACGTGGAAAATCTGCTTAGTTTATGCAGCCCCTACGTGACGCACTTTTTTAAAATTTAAACTTGGAATTGTACATTCCATGTTATATCATTGGCTTATTGATAATATGAGATGAGCATAAGTGGGGTTTACTCGAGACTGAATACTAAAAAATGCAAATATCTCCGTTAATATTTCAGATACAGAAAAGAAAACAAAATATGAAAAACGTTTATATGAAATAAGATTTGTAACCCCATTGGTTATATACAAAATATTTTATCTTTCTCATAATAAGAGATATTTTAAATTTTGAATTTTTTTTATCCTTGGCAGATTTTACCCATTAACGAACTTGATATTTAGTTCTGCATAAAATGTTTAAACATTGAGTTTAGTAAAGGCCAAACAAGAATTGTGAAACAGTATTGTTAACAGACTAGGCTTACAGGTGTATATACCTATCTCAATTTCGTCTTTCCCTGGGTGGGATCAAAGGAGATTAAAATTCATTTTTTCGAAAATCGTGTTATGAGTGCAACCTCACTAGCTGATTCCCCTTAAGAGAAATCTGCTAAAAAAGGAAATGATGATAGCAAAAGACTACAATGCAGTACTTCAAAAATCCACACACAGGGGCTGCGTCAACTAAGCATAATTCCCACATTCTGGCACGACAAACTACTAATGTCCTCGGCATGGGTTCTGTATTTCCAAATAAAATCTGATGAATAGATGGGCCAATAAAGCCTTAGTTCATGATTTCACACATCGTATATGCATGTATCCAATCTAGTAAAGATCTGTAGAAAACAATATTTGGCATTTAATCTTGCAATGCGATGTTTCAACATATATTTACTTATTTTTAAGGTGCTATAACTAAAATCGGATGTTTACTGAAGGCTGAAAACTAAAAAGAAAAAAAGCTCGGTTAACATTCAGGATAAAGAAAAAATCGGAGGTCTGCCGACCTCAAAGAAAGAAACCCAATTACTGAAATATATCAGAATATAACATATTAATTTTATTGAAAGCTAGTTACTATCTCTAGTACTGTAATTTATAATGAATTAGAATAATTTTTATTTCAATCAATAAAATTTTAGTAGTCCAAGAACTTAAGAAAACTTCTGGGGGTTCACCAGAACATATTTGGAGGTATCTTGTATAATAAAGGTCTCGTGAAAACAATATTTGGTATTACTTCGAATAATTTGGTTTATCATATAACAGAGTTAATATGAGTAGAGGTGGCTGAAAACTGAGAAGTGCAAATATACGGTTAATATTCAAGATAGAGAATAAATGTATATAACAATATTTATAGTAAATTTAATTTGCCATAAGATTGGTTCTATACAAGTTTTTGATCCTACGTATAGTAACAGAGAAATTTTGAAATTCCTTCCCTCTAAGCCCCCTCCCCTGTTCTGATTTCAGCCGAAATTGGCGAACTTTAAGATCTTTTTTTTTTTTTTTTTTTTTATTTTTTTTTTTTTTTTTTTTTTTTTTTTTTTTTTTTTTTTTTTTTTTTTGTCTGAAATACTTTAATTGGTGTCAGTCAGGATTAGATGCCACTATATAACAGTATTTATAGGACATAAATTTTGTAGTATGATTGGTTCTATATACTTTTTCGACCTGAATCATAATAATGAAAATATTTTGAATTTCTTTTCTTCCCACCCTCTAAACCTCCCTCTGCTGGTCTGGTTTTATCCGTTAACAAACTTAATATTCAGATTTGCATGAAACACTTATATATAAAGTCCGACAACGATCAAACAAAAATTGTGAATTCTAGAGCAGTAAAAGACAAATGTATATAATACAAAATAATGTATGTTTGTATATAATTTTGAACGGAGCTTATTTTCAGCGCCTCCTAGGTAGGATCGATGGACACTTGAGGAAATGTTTTGAAAATGGTGCCTTGAATATAACGTCAATAGCTTAGGGCTAAAACTATGCTTGTACATTTAAAATATAACTTAGAAATGAGCTGTGTCACTCCTGTTATTTATTTATAGAAAATTATCCTTGTGAAAATCAGTTAGTAAGATTGTCCTCTTGATGCAATATTTCAAATGTTTCTTCAAACTTTTTTAAATATAAACTAGCGTATAAATATCCAGGGCCTATGTATTCCAAGAGTTAATAAAGAAAATCTCTTGAAACTGTAATCCCCTTAGACTAGCCTCGTTTACTTATAATTTAATATTAGACCTGATACTCATTTATTTTTTTAACTCTCAGGTTTTAAATAGACCAAAAAGAAATCGAAGAGGAGCTAAAGAGTATTTTTATTAGACATTGCCCCTTGTACGTAATACTTATTTAAAAGGAGGGTTGATTCTTGGCCTGTCCATTCCTTATTTATAGTTAATAGTCAGATACATCCTTGGATGAATTGGATCGACACATCAGAACTGAAATGACTTAAGATTTATGCATCGTTGGACTTTTTCAATGACGCGACCGTATGTACCTAGAAAACATGGAGGTCAGGCTCTCGATATAAAGAATTTATGCTGTTTCTAGGATATGAATCTCAGCAACTATTCTTATTATTATTTTTATTTATTAATGTCCGTTTTGTGCTACTAAAGCTAATTGGGACGGGTTATCTACAGGCTACCACCCTTTCCTAGCCAGAGTGGAATGGAGGATTTTATTTAATGAGTCGGCCAATAAATAAATCTAGGTATACCATGGAAGATTAAGATCAACCTTTAACTCACATGCCTAACCTTAGACCCTATTTACTTTTAATTTTTTTTTTATATACATTTGCATTATCTTATTAACACAATAAATGTAATTGATTTGGTTTATCAGCCGATGAAGGGGGGGGGGGGCAGTGAGCAATATTTGCCACTCCGTGGATTAGTCCATTATTAGACTTATTCAAGTAACTCTGCAGTTCCCTCATCATGTTGAGTTGTGTTGGGGGGGGGTATTCCTCTATCCTCCAAGCCTTAAGGGAACTCTTGTGTGGCACATAGTGTATCGGATCATCTTTATGCTATAAGTAGCTAAACCTCACACCATATATCTGGTTAGCATTGGAAACCTGAGAACTACTTCAGAGCTGGGCCTCTCTACTGGCTGTGGTTGGCAGGCAGCATTCTTCACTGCCCTAACATTATTGAGAGAGAGATATTCTGTGTGTGTGTGTGTGTGTGTGTGTGTGTGTGTGTGAGAGAGAGAGAGAGAGAGAGAGAGAGAGAGAGAGAGAGAGAGAGAGAGTTTATGTGAGTGAGAGAGAGATTGTGTGTGCGCAAGAGGAAAATAGAGTATATGAGAGAGGGAGGGAGAGTTATTGTGTGTGTGTGTGTGTGAGAGAGAGAGAGTTTATATGAGTGAGGGAGAGATTGCGTGTGCGCAAGAGGAAAATAGAGTATATGAGAGAGTGAGGGAGAGTTATTGTGTGTGTGTGTGTGTGTGAGAGAGAGAGAGAGTTTATATGAGTGAGGGAGAGATTGTGTGTGCGCAAGAGGAAAATAGAGTATATGAGAGAGGGAGGGAGAGTTATTGTGTGTGTGTGTGTGTGTGTGTGTGAGAGAGAGAGAGTTTATATGAGTGAGGGAGAGATTGTGTGCGCGCAAGAGGAAAATAGAGTATATGAGAGAGGGAGGGAGAGTTATTGTGTGTGGGTGTGTGTGAGAGAGAGAGAGAGAGAGAGAGAGAGAGAGAGAGAGAGATAGTGTGTGAGGGGAGATAAGTATAGTGTGCATAGAGAGGGAAAGATAAATATAGTGTGTGAGGGAGAGGTATGCATAGTGTGAATGAGATAGTCAGAGAAGTATAGTGTGCATAGAGAGGGAAAGATAAATATAGTGTGTGTGGGAGAGTTATCCAAATAGTGAATGAGATAGTCAGAGAAGTATAGTGTGCATAGGGAGGGAAAGATAATATAGTGTGTGAGGGAGAGGTATGCATAGTGTTTATGAGATAGTAAGAGAAGTATAGTGTGCATAGGGAGGGAAAGATAATATAGTGTGTGAGGGAGAGGTATGCATAGTGTGAATGAGATAGTCAGAGAAGTATAGTGTGCATAGGGAGGGAAAGATAATATAGTGTGTGAGGGAGAGGTATGCATAGTGTTTATGAGATAGTAAGAGAAGTATAGTGTGCATAGGGAGGGAAAGATAATATAGTGTGTGAGGGAGAGGTATGCATAGTGTTTATGAGATAGTCAGAGAAGTATAGTGTGCATAGGGAGGGAAAGATAATATAGTGTGTGAGGGAGAGGTAAGCATAGTGTGTATGAGATAGTCAGAGAAGTATAGTGTGCATAGGGAGGGAAAGATAATATAGTGTGTGAGGGAGAGGTAAGCATAGTGTTTATGAGATAGTCAGAGAAGTATAGTGTGCGTAGGGAGGGAAAGATAATATAGTGTGTGAGGGAGAGGTAAGCATAGTGTTTATGAGATAGTCAGAGAAGTATAGTGTGCATAGGGAGGGAAAGATAATATAGTGTTTATGAGATAGTCAGAGAAGTATAGTGTGCGTAGGGAGGGAAAGATAATATAGTGTGTGAGGGAGAGGTAAGCATAGTGTGTATGAGATAGTCAGAGAAGTATAGTGTGCATAGGGAGGGAAAGATAATATAGTGTGTGAGGGAGAGGTAAGCATAGTGTTTATGAGATAGTCAGAGAAGTATAGTGTGCGTAGGGAGGGAAAGATAATATAGTGTGTGAGGGAGAGGTAAGCATAGTGTTTATGAGATAGTCAGAGAAGTATAGTGTGCGTAGGGAGGGAAAGATAATATAGTGTGTGAGGAAGAGGTAAGCATAGTGTGTATGAGATAGTCAGAGAAGTACAGTGTGAGTAGCGAGGTAAAGATAATATAGTGTGTGAGGGAGAGGTAAGCATAGTGTGTATGAGATAGTCAGAGAAGTATAGTGTGCATAGGGAGGGAAAGATAATATAGTGTGTGAGGGAGAGGTAAGCATAGTGTGTATGAGAGAAGGAGCGAGAGATATAGTGTGTGAAAAGGAAATAGCTATAGTCTGTGTGTGTGTAGGGGGGGGGGGAGGGAGAGAGATAGATAGCGTGTGAGTGAGAGAGACTCACCGTATCAGAATTGGGGGGGGGGGTGCTGACTGCTTTGGTTCCTAACTAATATATTGCCCCGCTCAGGGTCATATTTCTGTTCAAAATAGACCATCAAAACATTCACTCCTACTTTTAGACTTATAAAAATACTTTGGTCAAGAAATAAACTCTTTGAGAATTAAAACATGGACGCTATCTATTTATAAAGTTATTCACTATCTGGTCCATCGCCCACTCAGAGCAGCCCTCTCCTCTTATTTATTTGTAGAGGAGCTGTCACTGTAAATCTTAGAGAATTAGAAGCAGCTCTCTGCTTTGCCAAACCTCGGCCATATTTCACTAATTTCACAGCTAATATTTTTAACTTAGCCCATCTCTAAATAAACACAAACAATGCATTTTTCACTAATGAACTCCTAATCACATTCTCTATTCACTCTTTCAACAAAACTTTACTCAAGACTACTCTCATTCTCCCATAAACATTTTTTCAGGCAGTAATTACTCAGGAGAAAATCATTTACTGATTTTATATCAAATAAAAGCTAGCTTTTATTGCTTAGTTGTAGTTTTTAGCAGGATTCCCTTAAGGAAAATCAGCTATTTAGTTTAGACTCATGGCATGATTTTCAAAACACTCCTCCAAATCTCCATACATTCTACCTTGGACATGATGAATATGGTTTACCATTCCAAACCATATGTGTATATATGTGTGTATATATATATATATATATATATATATATATATATATATATATATAATTGTAACCTCTGTCTGTACATTGATTTTTTTTTCTCCAACTTTCACGATACTTCTTCGTTTCTCATGCCGTGGACACTATATCTGCAATTTGTTCCTTTGGTGTCTGTTTGTTACCTTTTACACCTAAATTACTTATCCGAATTTTATGAAACTTGGAATGTGTATTACTACCAAACTTAGACTTTAGGCTTTATTAATATTCTCTTAGATGAACAGGAGTGGGGATTATAAGGGTGGCCTGAAATTAAAAATAGCGGTATTTCATTTTGTATTGTTTTTCGGCAAATATGCACATAACAAAAGTTGTTTATTTTGTTATTTAAAGTAACTTTTGTCGTATACCAAAGTATAAATGAGTTATACACTAAAAACTATAGCGGGAGTCAACAATTGTATTTGGCACAAAATACTCGATCGAACTAAACGAAACTCAGTATGTGTATAAGCACTAACTCCTCCATGATAATAAGCTGTACAAACATTTCTAGGGATGAACAGGAGTGGGGGTTGTAAGGGACGTCTGAAATTTAAAATAGCAATATTTCGTTTCTTATTGGATTTTCAGATATGCACATGCCAAAAGTTATTTATTTTGTTATTTAAATTAACTTTTATTATATTCACTTTTGTCGTATAACGAGTTATACACGGGATGTACACTAGAAACTGTAGCGGGAGTCAACAATTTTATTATTACTCATTAAAGTGTTTTTAATATAGGCATATAATGATGAATGATATGTTTTTAGACTTACAGTAGTTCTAAGGCTGATTCAGATTAGGGACGTTATAAATCTCTGCCCCTCCCCTCCTCATTTTTTATTTATTTTAATTAGAAAATACCTTCAAGAAATTTTGTATTTGCCTTCTATTCACATTTGCTATTGTATATATATAACTAGTCTCGGATTGGTTGGTGGGGACCGGAAAAATGTACATTATAGATGATATTTAATTATAATAAATGCTATCCATGATTATGATTTGAATTATTCACGGTGTGTCAAACAGTGGAGATTGACTTATCTTCATTTATTCTTAAAAACTAAAATTTCTTTTCTATAAGCCCTCTACCTGAGCCTTACGGGAAAACAACACACCCAGATAGGAAGTGTAGTTGTTGTACTCGTTGAAACCTTCCCAAAAAAAGATATCATCATTCAGCCTCAAATGATTTCCTGAGTAAAAACCACGAGTCCAAAGTATATATACCTCAGCTAGTATATATATATATATATATATATATATATATATATATATATATATATATATATATATATATAGAGAGAGAGAGAGAGAGAGAGAGAGAATTTTGAATGGAGCTCATTCAAGGCATTCCCAAGGGCATTTGGTGGTATCCCCAATATCTTCAGAAACTAGCCAAGAACAGTGGCATCAGGTATAGTGCGTTTCACTTCGAGATGGCAGTAGATCTGGTGCGCTGTTGCCAAATCTCACTCAAATCCGCCAAATTTCTGAAAAACTCGGGACAAATTCTGAAATGTGCAGAATTTAATCTTCTATCGGCCTATACTAAGAATAAATCAACAAAACAAGATACACAATCGAAATAAATTGTATTGTGCCAATTTTTTACCTAAAAAATTTAATGGAAATTCTTGTTTCTCTCGTCACTGCGATCATATTTTTTAAGATATTTGTTTGAAATTCTATACAAAGTTAGTTTATGTTATCTATATTCGTTACAAGGAACAATTTTTTTTAAAATGTCATTCCTTATCATGTTTTTTCCATAATAAAAATAAAAATTGTGAAATCCAATTTTAAAAAAGTAGCCTGCGGGGAATTTTCGTTCTATAATAGTTTATTATGTTTTGTCATAATCCTTTTAAAAAGGACAGTTCAAATTTATTTTTGAGCCTCCTCCGAACATTATGGGTCGATTACAACTGATGCAATTAATGTTTATATGTTGTGCGAGCGTCGCGGACTCGCAAGGAATGAGCGGAGTTGAACCTCTGTCAGACGAAGAAACAAGTACTGATGTTTTTATATAGCACCTAATATAATATTATATTTTCTTAATATAATATTACATTTTCGTGCTTTTTGTTTTGATTGTTAGGCATGAAGCATACTTAAGATTTTGACTATTTTGGCCAATAATCTAAATGGATAGTTTTTTCTTTAAACGTTAAATTTAATAGGCTTCTTCTCCTTGGCAGATGGGCTAAGAAATTAGATACTCTAAAATTAAGTTGCTTTCAATAGACATTTTTGAAGGTCATTAAAGATTTTTATTAGGAATTTCTTTGATTAAAATGGGTTTATTTTTTAATTATGCAACTATAATTATGATTATAATGAATAATTATTAATGGATTAAAGATATATATTAATATTATTGTTATAAATAATCATCCCAATCCTGTTTGTTCACAGTCCTCTATTGCTCTCAGTTTATAAAAGGCCTTAACTCCAATTTTTGTCGAAAATTACATTTTGAAAGATATATTTAAGTTATTAACTTCAAATCACATTAAAAAGATTAATAAAAAAAGTGCTTCCCAGTAAAATTTACAATTTCTGAGTTGAGGCTTTTTAAATAATCCTGGTAGAATAGACAGTTATAAGAAAGAACGGGAGAGCGGGCGGGAGAGAGCCAGGAGGTCCAGCTCTCCTCGTGCCGCGACGTTCCCACAACATATAAACATTAATTGCATCAGTTGTCAGCGTCCCATAATGTTCGGAGGAGGCTCAAAATTAAATTTGAATTGTCCTCTTTAAAAGGAGTATAACAAAACTTAATAAACAATTATAGAACGGAAATTCCCCGCAGGCTACTTTTTAAAAATAGGATTTCTCAATTTTTATTTTTATTATGGCAAAAACATGGAAAGGAATGTCGTTGAAAAAAAAATTGTTCCTTGCTACGAATAAAGATAATATATACTAACTTCATGTCGAATTTCAAACTAATATCTTAAAAAATAAGATCACAGTGACGAGAGAAACAAGAATTTCCATTAAAAATTTTATGTAAAAAATGGACAAAAAACAATTAATTGCAAAAACAGATTTTATTTTCTTGATAAATTTTTAGCATAGGCAGATGGAGCGATAAATTCTGAACTTTAGAGAATTTTTCCCGTAAAAATTGGACAACTTTGAGATATAGCGGCAACGTCGCACGGAGGGAGGAGGACAGAGCTATCTAGCGAGGCATATGCAAGAGGGAGACAGAGCACCCCATTGAAAATACATACTGCCATCTCGAAGTGAAACGTTCTATAGATTCAAGAGGCCAATATTATTAGAGAGCCATTCCTCCGTAAGATGTAGGCTGAATAAACTGACCAATTATTAGCTTTATCAAGTTTTAGTATGCAGACTAGAGCAGGTAAGCTAACAACTAAAGTGATCCGAGTAGCATTTAGCAGATTTCCCTTAAGGGAAATCAACTATTGAGGTCTTACTCATGGCAAGATTTTCAAATTTTTTCTTCAAATTTCCATCGATTCTACCTAGTGAATGATGAAAATGAGGTCCGTTCAAAACTATATATGTATATATGTAAAAAGAAAGATTAAGTTTGATAACGGCTGAAATCGGGGGGGGGGGGTTAGAGGGGGAGAATTTTAAAAATTCGAAATATCGCCATTACTAGTCGGATCGAAAAAGTCCATGGAATGAATCTTATTAAAATTAAATGTACTATAAATATTGTTATATACATTTATTCTCTATGTTTAATATTAACCGAGATATTTGGATTTTTTAGTTTTCAGCCTTCAGCAAACCTCCACTTCTACTCATGTCATATTAACAATATGCTGTTATATTGACTGTGCTATTGTGTTATTATTATATAGATTTCTCTATTGTTAAACTTCACATGGGAAATCTGCTAAGTTTACGCAGCCCCTGCATGACGAACTTTTTGGTATTATTGAGATAATGATCAAAATTTTGTGACGTTATTAAAATTTGGAGCTAATATATTTTATACAATATGTTCTAAGTTGTGATAGGTATTACCTAAACTTAGTATTTACTAGATCTTTACAAGACATCCAATATTGAACGAGTAAATGTCTCTTGCTGTAACTCTGACCACATAATAACACAGGCCAACAACGATTTCACTGAAAATACTTCATATATTTTTTGTGGTGCTATATATAGTTTAAATAAATTGAAAAAGTAGGTATAATGGATGTAGATGATGTTGGTAGCTCTGCTGATTCTATTTGGCTGAATACCTGTGAGAGAGTCTTCAAAACCTGGTGAGGAGAAAATTCTGCGCACAAACCTTGTAGATCCTAAAAACGTGCTCCTACTACCTCTACATACAAATTTAAGCCTGATAAAACAGTTTGTATAGCCTTACCAAAAGAGGGCTCATGTTGCAAGTATCTCTGCCAACAGTTTCCTTACCTTGAAGAAGATGAACTAAAAGAAGGCGTCTTTGTCAGACCTGACATTAGAAAATTGATGTTTTACGTTAACCTTGAATCCAGAATGACCTTAAATGGAAAAGATGCATGAGTAAAATTCGAGCAAGGCATTAAATAGTTCTTGAGAAATGAAAAACACCCAGAATATTGTTGCGAAGACTACATGAAAAATTAAACATAGTTAATCATATACATATTTAAGACGTACAAAGGAGATGAAAGGAGCCGACGGATGGTCTAGCCCATTCTCGGCAATACCTGTCCGGGATCTAAAAGGTTCTAGACAATTCCACTTTGATGTCCTCAGCTCTCTTCAAGTGATCAACAGTGCATTCAGTGCAGCTATTGCAGTGTGGTAAAGTGTTTTATGTGAAGAACAGTGTTATGCCTTCATTCTGTAAAGAACAGTAATGCCGTGTTTAACTAAAAGACAGTGCAGTTCCGTTATCTTTGCGAAGATCAGTGCAGTGCCGTGTTTTTGTGAACTTCAGTGATTGTGAGTACGTTATTGGACTGTGTACTAAGAAGAACAGTGAAGCTATCAGTGCATACTGTGAGTAATAGTTAAGAATAATTAACCAAGTGTGTAGTGCATTGTTAAATAAATTGTACAGTGATAAATTGTACTGACTCTTGTGTGCGTTTAATTTTGCATTCCAAAAGAACTCTATTAAACAACGTTTATTATTCTGGTAATAAATGTAACAATATGTTTCGATTGTAGCTAATATGTTAAATAATTTACAAATGTTTGATGAGCCTGAAAGGTCACTTTGTAAATAGCCACCTAGATTACTTCCCAGAATATTTTGAAGATGTTAGTGAAGAGCAAGGTGAGTGTTTTCAGCAGGGCATTGAAGTAATGTGCAAACACTAGCAGGGCTGCTGGAACAAGAACATGATGGGGGACTGCTGTTAGTCACCGGAAAGCGGCTCATCGCAGAAAAAGCATGCAAGAAGCTTCAATCAAAAAAGAAAAAGAAAAACCAAAGAGACGTAAAAGATTAGAGAAATAAAAAGAGAAATACACTGTCCAAAGAAAGAACAATGAAGTCAGGTGTCCCACAGGGAAGTATTTTGAGTACAAATATTTTTTTGATTGCAGTGAACGAAATAACGAAATGTCTTACCAACAATGTAAAAGGCTTCCTGTTCGTTGATGACTTTGCCATTATTTGCCGATCGCAAAGCTTGGCATATATCAAAAGACAACTACAAGCTGTGACTCTTAGATTAATAGAATGGTCGAAAAAAACAGGTTTTTTGTTTTCCCCCGAAAAAACAAAGTGCATAATATTCTCAAGGCGCAGAAATTTAAATGATTTACCACATCTCTATCTTAAGAACACCCTAATAGAATATGTCAACCATGCTAAATTCCTAGGTATGTCTCTCGACAGCAAACTGACATGGAATGTACATATAGACAAACTCAAAAAACGCGCATCTGAAAGGCTTAAAATTCTTAAAGTACTTGCTAACACATCATGGGGAGCAGATAGGAATACCATGCTAACAATATACAAAGCTCTGGTATTGTCTAAATTGGACTATGGCAGTTTTGTATACGGCTCAGCAAACTTCAATAAATTATGCAAACTAGATGTAATTCATAATGCTGGGCTACATTTATCCATAGGAGCCTTCCGCTCTAGCCCAGCAATAAGCTTGTGTGCTAAAAAGGGCCGTCTACTTGATGTGGATTCCAAGCCACGTGGGAATAGATGGAAACGAAAAAGCAAATTTAGCAGCCAGAGAAGCCCATCAACTCGACTTCATCACCCCAACAACAATTACATCTGCAGAACTCTACCAACCACTCAAAGAAGAAATTAATAAAAACTGGCAACACATGTGGAATGAAACCCAGAACAATAAATTAAAAACTATTAAAACCACCATCCGTCCATGGAAATATTCGACAAGAGACAACAGAAGAGATGAGGTTGTATTAGGAAGACTCCGAATTGGGCACACACGACTTACGCATGGCTATCTTATGACAAAAGATCAACTCCCGATTTGTGAGAAATGTAACACAGAACTGACTATATATCACATATTAATGGAATGCCATAAATATACAGATATTAGAAACAAATACAATATTTCCAATAGTATAGAAGTGGCCCTTGGAGATGACCCGAAAGAATTCGATAAATTGTTTAATTTTGTAAAAAACACGAGTTTATACAAAGAAATTTAAAGTGCAATTGCTCGTATCCTTGTTTATATTGTTAAAATGGCGATATGGATGAGGATACCAAAATGTGAATTATAAATATTACAGGGCGATGATAACCTGGTAGTTTTTCCCCCTTAAACCCTATACAACAACAACAACAGAAATAAAAAGCAAGTCCAGCTGACAAGTGAAACCTGTATTAGCACATTATATCATTATTGTAAATAGCCTACTGTAAATACAAACCATGCTTATGCATATCATTAATTTTCCATAGAATAGAGGTTTTATACTACTTATAATAATAAATAGCAGATTACTCAAAAACTATGGCTGAAACAAAAAAAGAAAACAAAGCCAGATTTGGGTTCGGTACAAAAAAATCTATAAGGATCAGATATTTTAGTAAAAAAAGTTTTCAAAATTATTTTAGCAGATTTCCCCTAACAGAAATCAGCTATTGAGGTCGTACTCTTGACACAATTTTCAAAATTTTTCTTCAAATGTCCATCGATCCTACCAAGTAGATGATGAAAATGAAGTCGTTAAAAATTAAATAAATAAATATGTATATATTTCTGTTAACGCTCTAGCAGTCACAATTTTTGTTTGATCGTTACCAAATTTGATATTTAAACATTTTATTTAAAAAGAATGATCAGTTCATTAATGGCTAAAATTCGAAATATCTTTGTTACTGTACGTCGTCGATCGAAAAATTATATAGAACAAATCTTATTGAAAATTAAATGTAATATAAATATTGTTATACACATTTATTCTCTATCTTGAATATTAACTGAGATATTTGCATTTTTTAGTTTTATGCTCTCAGTAAACCCCCACTCCTATTTGTGTCATATTATCGTTAAGCTGATATATCATGAACCACTTCATTACAAAGCTGAATACAAAGTATTCTTTTCATTGAACTTTTATTTTGTGAGATATATGGAAAGACGTTCTGTTGACCCCACCACATTTTTTTTTGTTCTTTGATTACTAAAATTTAAATGATTGATAAAACTGATTCTGATTCATTACAAATTATAGCACTAGCTTTAGTAAATTGTTTTAATTAAATTTATATATATATATATATATAGCTCAGATACCCGGCTTCACTCGGGAATTCATTTGAGGCTGAATGTTGATGGTATTTTTTTGGCAAGGCTTTATTTTGCACAATATTTTGACATTTACCCGTCCCAGTGTTTAGGGTTAATACCCGTTGTTTCTGTGGATTTGTTAATAATAAAATTAATTTTTTATGTAAGACTTCACTGTCCTCCATATTGTCATATTTCCCGCTTCCTGTGCATTATGCATAGATTTGAATTATTAAGGACTAAATATTAACATACATTTGAATTAATGAGGTGAGGTACCTGGTAGTTCATATTGAAAAGAATTCTTGAACAAATTTCTCTAAATAACAAAATAAACAACTTTTGTTATGTGCATATTTGCGAAAAAACCAATAGAAAACGAAATATCGCACCTTTTAATTTCAGGCCTCCCTTATAACCCCCACTCCTGTTCGTCTCAGAGAAAATTAATATAGCCTATCTCTCAAGTTGGACCAGACTGCTCATGGTGTGCCAATTTAATTTAAAATCGGTTAAGTAGTTTAGGAGTCCATCGCGGACAAACATCGTGACAGGAGATTTTTATATATTAAGATTTGTTAATGCTCTAGCAGTCACATTTTTTGTTTGATGATTACCATATATTAACTCCATATTTATTAGTTTTATGTAAAATGGAAGATCGAGTTCATTAATGCCTAAAATGGGACCACCAGAATTTTGAAAATTCGAAATGTCTCTATTACTATACTTGAATTTGAAAAATTGTGTAGAACCAATCTTAGTTTAAATTGAATGATCTATAAATATTGTTCTACACATATTTCGTGTATCATGAATATTAATTGAGATATTTGGATTTTATAGTTTTGGCTTTCAGTAAAGCCCCACTCCTACACATGTCATATTAACAATAAGCTGTTATATCATGAACCACTTTATTCTAATCTTATATCTCAAATTTTATTTTCATTGAACTTTTACTTTATGAGATACATGCAAACTCGTTGTGCTATGATGTCATCAATTAAGATTTTACGTATGCTATACAGCGTTGACCTTTATCTCACATGGTAAACTTTGAGTGGCGAGTTCGATTCTCGCCTGGGCAAAGGAAATTATTTAGTGACGAAATTCATTAAATAACATCCTAAAATCCCACCCTGGTTAGAAAAGGGTGGTAACCTGTAGATAACCCGTCCCAATTAGCCTGAGTTGCAAAAAGTGGACGTTAATAAATAATTATAATATACAGTATGTGGGAAATCTGCTTAGTCTACACAGCCCCTGTGAAACAGACTTTTTTTTTAATTTCTTCTGTCCCACCCTTTGCTCATTTGCATACTAACAGATGACTTTCCTATTTCAGGTGAAGCACTTTGACAGGAAGAGGACCTACCTCCAGTTCAAAGAGAAAATAGAGAAGGACGGGTATGAACCTCTCGAACAAATTAAATAACCTATTAGCTTTGATTCGATTGTGTTGGAATACATTTCGACTGTTTGTATTAATATGATGAAACTGTTATAAGTCTCTTTTATATTGTAATTATACTAAATGTGATTGGCTTTTTCACATTAATTAAATAGTGTAATAAATTGTAGAAAAACTGTTTGTTTTGTATAGAATAAAATATTGTTGAGTTTGTTGAGAAATCTTATTTTTAGCGTTGCTAAGCATTAACCCCAAAATAACATTATAATCTTAGTTGGTGTTGCTCCTGAGAAATCGTAACAGATTTCCCTTAAGGGCTATTGAGACTGCACTCATGACTCAATTTTCAAATAAGTCTTCACATGTCCAGCAACTCTACCTAACAGATGACGAAAAGAAGCTCATTCAAAATATATATATATATATATATATTATTACTATTATTATTATTTATTAATGTCCACTTTTTGTGACTATGGCTAATTGGGACGGGCTTCCTAAAGGTTACCAGCCAATTCTAGCCTTGGTGCAACACAGAATTTTATTTCATGAGTTTATCTCAAAATAAATTCCTATTGCACAAGCGGAAATCAAACTCGCCACTCTAGGTTTATCATGTGATATTAAAGGCAACACTTTAACTCATACAGCTAACCTGATATATATAGATTGTAAATACAAAAAACGTACATTATAGATGATGTTTAATTATAATAAATGCTATCCATGATTATGATTTGAATTATTCAAGGTGTGTCAAACAGTGGAGAGGGAATGGTTAGAGACTTATTTTCATTTATTCTTCAATTCTAAATTATTTTTTTCTATAGATCACCCAATGGACCCTTACGGGAAAAAATGCGCCCAGATGGGAAGAGCAGTTGTACACGTAGAAGCATTGCCAAAAACAAAATAGAATCTTACCGCCTCAAATGACTTCCCGAGAGAAGCTGGGTATCTTAGCTAGTATATATATATATATATATATATATATATATATATATATATATATAGACACATGCACACACATTAATAGATTGATTGAATCAAAGAGTAGATGTGCTCCTCAATACAGGATATGATCTGTTAATAATATATTATTTAATAGATAACACCCAATTGGTTTTACCAATTAAAAATAAGGGAAAATAAAAGACAAACAATATAATTAATATTTAAATACTATAATAATTATAATACACGTATAGGATTCTTTAATAATTTAACATTCTGTGGTTTCTAAATATTAGCAATCATGGGTTAAGTCAAAGAAAGAGAGAGAATTTTGAATTTATGCAATACTCTCTCATTAAGCAGTCATGATATGCAATTTATGATAGCCATGTGATCCAAAGTGGCTCCAGTTGTGACCTCTTCTCGTGTTAGATGTCTTCTTTGTATTTATTTAAGATCTGAATCCTGAAGATGGAGGCAATCTGTGCTGCGGATAGCAATACAGGTACATTTCTTCTTTTTAAAATCTTTGAAATTGATTGCTGGGAGTATATTAGAGGAGCAGGCAAGTCGAGTCAAAACCATAGCTCCAGTCAGGACAACCAAATGACTAACTAAGATACAAGATCCAACCGGGAGGTCAGTTCTGCGCATTCAATCTCTCTAATTTTCATTCTGACTATACATTTTTCTTGAGCAACCAAACTATATAAATATGAGTACTACCAAGTCATTTTACTTTCACTCCATAGCTTCACCAATAATGTTGAACCCTGTACCAGGGCTACGCTGATTCAAAGGCCAACGGCTAGGCAGGAAATTCAATTTAAACACTCTCACCTATGAAAATCTCTATGTCATCTTTTTAAAGTTTCACATAATTTTGATCATTACAGTATATAGTTTTGGATGAACCTCATTTTCGTTATCTTCTTGGTAGGATCGATGGATATTTGAAAAAAAAATTCTTTTCAATTCAAAATATCTCTGTTATTATGAGTCAAATCTAAAAGCATTATAGAATCAATCTTGTTAAAATATTGCTGTTCTATATATTTTTTTGTAACTCAAATATTAAGCTAGTAATACGTACTTTCTGGTTTTCAGTCAGAATATGATGTGAGATATGACTAGTGTGTGATAGCAGCACGTGGGAAATGTGCTTAGTTTATGCAGCCCCTGCACACTGAGTAGGGTTCAGAAAACTTTATGTGTCGGAAGGTTTACTGTTTGACAAATTTCAGCTGAGTCATCGTACCAGAATATTTTTTCTTTTATAACTTTTAATGCGAGTTCGTTTGTTATCCTATCATCACTTGAGTTGAAGGCATTATCTATATATTTCAAGGGAGGTATTAAACAGTGTAGCGAGCATACTGAACTCGATTCTTCGACTACTGATTCAAAATGGAGGGAAATCCATGTGTTTACTTGTTTCTAAATGCTGATACATTGTAGATAGCACAAAATACCTCGGAAATTGTGTTCCATCTCATTGCTGTCTGATTAATTAGGGTAATATTGCATCTACTTATGAAATATAGAGCAATTAAAATATAATTAATAGAACATTTATAAAATAAATGATTACTGAGTACAAAAAAAAAGTGTTTTTATTAAATTTGCCAAGTGATGTAGATTGTTGCTGCCTCGCTCCCAACACACACTTGCAGCCAATTACTCATCTTCGTCAAGGCAAGAATCAGACTAATTTTAATTTCTTGGCTCATTATCATAATAGCCATTGCTCAGGAAAAGACAATTGGAAATGTTGTTTAGAACATCAGCAACAACCAGGCTATGTTGAACTGTTAAAAAAGTCTAGTCACACAGGGGCTGTGTAAATTAAGCAGATTTCCACAGGGGGTTACAATAGATAAATCTACATACGGGTAACATTTAACACCACCGTGAATATTAAGTTAATAAATGCAAATGATAACGAGAAATGATTCGTTCAATTGACATTTTAATAACATCCACAACAGGAAGTGTCAGAATTGTAACCAAACAGGTCGACCAACCTCTCAGAGCTGAATAGATAGGTGAAAATATTCTTGATCGGAAAGAAAAACAATTACTGAAATATATTTGAATATAATATATTCATTTTATTGAAAACTGTTTATTATATCTAGTGATGTAATCTATAATGAATCAAATTATTCTCAATCTCTCTAATTTTAGTAATCCAAGAACAAAAAATTGGGGGGGGGGTAATCAGAATGTATCTCATCTAGAAATAAGACAGTTCATGATATATTAGCTCATTCATAATGTGCGATGACTGGAAATGGGGATTCACTGAGGGCTGAAATCTAAAAAGTGCCAATATCTCAAATAATATTGAAATTAAGAAAACATGTATATAACAACATTTATAGATCATTAAATATGCAATAATATTGGTTTCGATCCAACTTATAATAATGGAGATATTTTGAATTTTCAAAATTTTACATCTAAACCCCAAAAGTAATTTCTTTTTATCAAAAAGGCCTTAATTTTTGTCTCCTTAAAGAGTGTAGGACAAGGGTCTCTCGACTTTCTGTCAAATATAAACCTTATTGCTCTCTTCCGCAATGTCATATTGTATTGTTAAAAGTATTTTACTACCACAAATGGTAATTTAAAATAAAAATGTTCTATTAATTAAAAAAAGGTCTGTCACACAGGGGCTGCGTAAAGAGGACGCAAAGGTTTAAAATTGATAGATATACATACAGGTAACACTACCGTGAGTGTTCAGTGAATAAATACAAACAGTCAATTTACAAGTTAATAATCTCTACAACGGAAAGCAGCTGAATTGTAAACAAACACGCCAGCCAACCTCGTAACACTGAATAGATAGATAGACCAGAAGGACAAAAAAATTAATGAAATATATCTGAATGTAACATATTAATTTTATTGAAAACAATTTACTCAAGCTAGTACTGTAACAATTTACTAAAGCTAGTGCTGTAATTTGTAATGAATCAGAATCAGTTTTATCTCAATCACTCAAATTTTAGTAACCAGGAAAAAGAAGGGGGGGGGGGATAAACAGAACGGACTTGCATATATCTCACAAAGTGAAAGTTCAATAAAAAAATATTTGGTATTTAACCTTGTAATGAAGTGGTTCATGATATAATAGCTTATTGTTATTATGACATGAGTAGGAGTGGGGGTTTGCTGAAGGCTCAAATCTGAAAAATGCAAATATCTCAATTAATATTCATGATACACAAAATATGTATGGAACAATATTTATAGATCTTTCAATTTAAACTAGAATTGGATCTACACAATTTTTCAAATTCAAGTATAGTAATAGAGACATTTCGAATTTTCAAAATTCTGGTGGTCCCATTTTAGGCATTAACGAGTAACAAAAACAAAGTTTGGTAACGATCAAACAAAAATTGCGACCGCTAGAGCGTTAACAGACAAATATATATTTTTATTTATTTAATTTTGAACGACTCCATATTCGTCATATACTTGGTAGGATCGATGGGCTTTTGAAGAAATTTTTGAAAATCGCGTCATGAGTACAATCTCAATAGCTGATTTCCCTTTTATTATAATAAAACACTTCATTTGAAACTTAAATACCAAATATTGTCTTCAAGATACTTTTATTATACCAGATACATGAAAATATGTTCTGGTGATCCCCCACCTTAATCTTAATTTCTTGGACTGCTAAAATTGGGATTAAGATTGAGATAAAAAGGTCCGTCATGCAGGGGCTGCGTAAACTAAGCAGATTTCCCACGTGTTTTACAATAGAGAAATTTCACGAGAGCCGAGCAGTTAATGAAACGGCCGAACTAGCTTTTGGCGGGAAAGTCACTTCGACCGTTAGCCGCTCAGATTTAATAGATATGCAAATATCTCGGTTAATATTCAAGATAGAGAATAACTGTATAATAACGATATTTAAAGTAAATTTAATTTGTAATAAGATTGATTCTGTACAATTTTTCGATCCGACGTATAGTAACGGAGATATTTCGAATTTTCGAAAATCCTCCCCTCTAAACCCCCCCCCCCCTCCCACTGGTCCTATTTCAGCCGTTAACGAACTTGATCTTTTCTTTTATATAAAACGACTAAATATCAAGTATGGCAACGATTAAACAATAATTGCGACCGCTAGGGCGGTAACAGATATATATATATATATATATATATATATATATATATATATATATACACACATAGATCTGAAAGGACCTCATTTTCGGTATCACTTGGGTAGGATCTATGGACATTTGAGGAAACGTTTCCAGACAAATTTCGAAAATTCCGTCATGAGTACAACCTCAATAGCTGATTTCCCCTGGGGGAAATTTGCTAAAATTATTCAGATTCGTTATTAATTTACAGTACTTGATATAGTATATTCAAATGTATTTCAGTAATTGTTTTCTTTTCGTTGAAGAATATTTCTACCTATCTGTTCAGCTTTAAGTGGTTGACAGACCTGTTTCTTTACAAGTCAGAGCCTTTCCTTTGGGAGGTTATAAAATTGACTGAAAGATTTATCATTACTGTTTGAATTTATTCACGGTGGTGGTGAGTGTTAACAGTATGTAGATTCATCTATTGCAAAACTTCACTTGGGAAATCTGCTTAGTTCACGCATCCTCTGCATGACCTACGTTTAGCACATTTCCCTCAGGGGAAATCAGCCATTGAGGTTGTACTCATGACGCGATTTTCCAAAAATTTCTTCAAATGTCCATCGATCCTACCTAGGAGATGACGAAAATGAGGTCTGTTCAAAATTAAATAAATAAATATATATATTTCTGTGTTACTGCTCTAGCAGTCGCAATTTTTTTTTGATCGTTACCAAACTAAATATTTAATGGTTTCATGTAAAAAGAAAGATCAAGTTCGTTAATGGCTGAAATCGGTACAGTGGGAGGGGGAGTTTAGAGGGGGAGTTCCGAAAATTCGAATTATCTCCGTTACTATATGTCGGATCGAAAAGTTGTATAGAACCAATCTTATTGCAAATTAAATTTACTATAAATATTGCTATATACATTTATTCTCTATCTTGAATATTAACCGAGATATTTGCATTTTTATTGTGTGTGCGTATAACAGTTGATCGGCTGTAGTCGGTTCTATTCGGAACTTTCCGCCGAAAGCTAGTTCGGCCATTTCCGTTACTACTACTATTATTAGTAGCCAGATTTCTCTATTGTAAAACTTCACATGTGAAATCTGCTTAGTTTACGCAGCCCCTGCGTGACGGAATTTCACTTTGTCTAAGTCGGATGAATGGGCATTTTAATGAACGACCTCAATAGCTGATTTCCCTAGAGGGATATCTCCTAAAACGAAGTTCAAAACTATACATTTGTCTCCATTAGTCACAATTTTTGTTTGATTGTTAAAACCAGATATTTCAATATGTTATCCAAAACTAAATATAAAATTCTTTAATTGCTATAATCGAACCAGGTGGTAGGGGAGGGGGGGGGTAGAGGGATATTCCGAAATATCTTAGTTATTATGAGACGTATTGAAAAATTTAATATGACCAATCTTTTTACAAATTTGATTTCCTATAACTGTTCAATACATTTTTTCTTTATCTCAAATATGATGAATTTTTTAGTATTAGCAGATTTCCCTTAAGGGAAATCAGCTATTGAGGTCGTACTCATGACGCGAGTTTCGAAAAATTTCTTCAAATGTCCATCGATCCTACCCAGGAGATGACAAAAATGAGGTCCGTTCAAAATTATATATATATAATAATAATAATATATATAAAATGTTACAGTTTGCCTGATCGTCTTGAGTTGTTCCCAAGACACCTATTTCTAGATGTTGGTGGCTCAGTTGATAGTGCTTTCTTTTTCTAACCGGAAATCTTGAGATCGAATCTCGACGGGAGCGTCTATTTTTTTTCTGTTTTTTTTTTTTAAACATTCCAGAAAAAAGTAGTCACTCCCGGCGAGATTCGATCTCGAGGTTTCCGGTTAGAAAAAGAAAGCGTTGTCAAGTGAGTCACGGGGACTTATTGAAATAGATGTCTTGGTAACAACTCAAGACGATCAGACAAACTATAATATTTTTTTTTAGGCGAGCGCGTGAGAAGTGCGTTCTCTCGCTTTAACAGAATTTGTTTTTCATCAGGTACTAAACACTAAACAATTTTCGTTCAAATCGGTGAGGGGAAGGCCGTGCACTCCCCTTGGCAATAAACCTCCCACTCCTACTCATGGCGATTTTCACTTTGAAAAGCCATCTCGTATCCAGTTGGTGTTTCAATCTCTGTGTACATAGAGTTCTTACTAAGGGAGAAATAGATACTAGATGATGCGTTGAGATAATCTATACCAGTGCATGGAAAATCTGCTTTGCTTACATACTTTTTAAAACCTTTGTTGTACTGATGTTGTTGCAGGGTCCCTGACAGGAGCCTTGGCACAGATGGAAGGCCTCTCGTGAAATCCAAACAAAGACTCTTCAAGCAGCTCGTAAGTAGTGGGGGGGGGGGGTGGGGGGGGGGGGGGGTGGGGGGGGGGGGGGGTGGGGGGGGGGGGGGGTGGGGGGGGGGGGGGGTGGGGGGGGGGGGGGGTGGGGGGGGGGGGGGGTGGGGGGGGGGGGGGGTGGGGGGGGGGGGGGGTGGGGGGGGGGGGGGGTGGGGGGGGGGGGGGGTGGGGGGGGGGGGGGGTGGGGGGGGGGGGGGGTGGGGGGGGGGGGGGGTGGGGGGGGGGGGGGGTGGGGGGGGGGGGGGGTGGGGGGGGGGGGGGGTGGGGGGGGGGGGGGGTGGGGGGGGGGGGGGGTGGGGGGGGGGGGGGGTGGGGGGGGGGGGGGGTGGGGGGGGGGGGGGGTGGGGGGGGGGGGGGGTGGGGGGGGGGGGGGGTGGGGGGGGGGGGGGGTGGGGGGGGGGGGGGGTGGGGGGGGGGGGGGGTGGGGGGGGGGGGGGGTGGGGGGGGGGGGGGGTGGGGGGGGGGGGGGGTGGGGGGGGGGGGGGGTGGGGGGAACACACACACACACACACACACACACACACACACACACGCTCACTCACAAATCATACACACACACACACACACACACACACACACTCTCACTCACAAATCATACACACACACACACACACACACACACACACACACACACACACACACACACACCCACACACACACACACACACACACACACCCACACACACACACACCCACGCTCACCTCACGACACACACCACAACCACACACACACACACACACCCACACACACATACACACCCACATACACAAACACAAACACACACACACACACACACAACATCACACACCACACACACCACACACCCACACACACACCCACACACACACACTCACTCACCCAACCACACACACACACCCACAACCCACACACACACACACACACATCACACACACACGACACACACCCACACAACAACCCACACACACACAAACACACACACAGACACTCACAAATTATACACACACTGACATTCTCGAAAATCATACACCCACAAACACTGTCACAAATCATTCACACACAGACACTCTCACATATCATGCACCAACACACACTCTCATAAAACATACACACACAGGTTTTCTATCTGTTATTAAAAGCAAGAATAGTCCGGAAGCGGGAGCTGAGGCATTTATGGATTACATAATTAAGTGCTCCCAGAAATGCTTAATACCTAAAATATCACAGGGCAAAAGATCCGTTCCTTGGTGGAATAGAAACCTAACTGGTAAGAGAAAGGAGGTTATAGCGGCCAAGAAGGAATCATGGAAGGAATGGATTGAATCTATTGATGCTAGAAATCCTTGGAGCTCGGTGTATAAAATGTTGTCTGGTAATAGAGCGGGGAGTCGAGCTATTACTACGATAAGGAAAAGGGACGGATCATTCACCACAAATCTTGAGGAAACGGTTGAGGTCATATCGGAAAAGGTTATACCCAAGGATGACATAAACTCGGATAGTGCTGGTCAGCGGCAGTTAAGGTTGAACATTGAGCAAGAGCTTGATACTCCGGATGATGTTTCCCTCAAATAGAACGATATTTCTCAACTCCTCAACTCTTCCACCAACTAAAAAATAAACAAAGTCTCTCCAGTAAATGATGGAGTAACTAATGAAATCCTAAAACGGTTTTACAGTTTTTATACTCAGACTACTAGCTTATTAAATAATAACTTTCCTAAAATCGTGAGCGTAACCAACGAATTTGGAAGGTAGAAAAAGTGTTCTAGCTGATAGAACCTGGGAAAGAACAGGTCGAAGACGCATCAAAGTTTAGGCCGATAACTTTGTTTATCATGGTATTGTAAGGTCCTCTAGGGGCTTTTCATTAACATAATAAGGCACCACAATTGAGAAGAAAGGGTTAATCTCGAATACGCAGTATGGCTTCAGACCAGCAGAGAAGTACAACTGATGCACTACTTATGCGTAACTAGATTCGTTAAGGAAGGCTTTACTTTCCAGAAGTGACGTACTGGCAATTTCTTTTGACGTTGAAGGTGCCTTTTGACTCTGCATGGTGGCTGGCGATTCTAGGCCAGCTGAGACTCTACTGGCTGTCCAAGAAATTTATACTTGCCTCGCACTAAAAGTTACTTTTCTGATCTGAAAGGAGCACTTAGAGTATTGATAAATGCAGGGGAGTCCAATAAGCATGGAAAAAGGATGTTCGCAGGGGTTCCAAGTCGGGTCCATTCTTCTGGGTTCTAACTGTATAACTCGTTGCTGGGAATAAACTTGGGCGAGGAATATTGAAGCGGTGGCTTTTGCAGATGATTTTACATGGTACTCATTCGAGGCAAAACCAGGTGATGAACTTGAGCTAAAGGCCTACTTTAGCTATGGCGTTAGGATAGGATTTTTAAAGTGGGCTGAGGACATGAAGAAATCAAATTTAATCCTGAAAAATCAGCCTATATGGTATTTGACGACTCAGAAGAAGGGTGGAGGCTAATTTGAGGAGATAATGCTCCAAGGGGAAAGCGGGTCCTTGAAGGTTAAAGCAGTTGAAGGTAATTTAGGAGTTGTATTGGACAAGACACTGAGCTTGGAACTGCCATATTGACATACCGTTGTTTGGTAGGATATTGCCTATTGTAGGGAAAATGGCAAGGATTGTCAAGAGTTCGGTGGGGTGGGGTTTGAACTCTGATAGTCCTTAAGGTGTTATATAATGGAGCAATCCTCCCTATGATGAAAATATGCCTTGACCGGTGTGGGCTGAGGGACTGGCAAACAAAGAAGGAAAAATAAGAGATCAAGCTAAGAGAGAGTGCAACGCCTGATAGCTCTGAGGATAATTAAAGCTTACCGGACGGTGTCTAATATGAAGCGGCTTGTGTCTTGGCAAATGTGATTCCCAATACATCTGGACATAGAGGAAACAGCCACAATTTATCTTGTGAAGAGTGGTAGGCTGGTGTGGGGATAAATAATTCCCAATTGGCCATTTGAGCTGCCTACCAGATATGAGTGATTGGGGTCACCCTGGGAGCTGGCCAATAGTAAAGCGTGTTGAGGAAGTTGGTGAATGCAATACCCTCATCTATACTGACGGAAGCAAAGACGACGCAAATGTGGGCTGTGCTTTTGTCGTATTCCACAATACCAGGATAATTGCTTCCGGAAAATACAGATTGAACTCCGAAAATTCAAATAACCAAGCTGAAGCTCTAGCCATTTTAAAGGCTTTGGAATGGGTTCGAGGAGAGGCTCAGGGAGTTTTGGGGAAGGTGGCTGTGGCAACTGATAGCCAAATTACTCTCGAACGTATTGGAAGCAATTGCCATTTAGAGATAATTGAATCCATTAGAAGAATACTACATGATATCAAGAGCGCTGAGATAGTATTCTGTTGGGTTCGAGGTCACGTTGGAATTGTGGGAAACGAAGAAGCGGATCGGCTGGCTAAGGAAGCAAGCAGGGATGACAACTTAGTGAGGGAACAGCTAAAAATCCCATTGTCAAGCCTTGAGGAAGCCGCCAGGAAGGACACGCTGGGACGATGGGAAAGGGAATGGAAGGATTCCAGTAATGCGTCATTGACAAGAAAGTTCATTCCCACTATCGGGAGAAGGCAGAAGATCGACTTAAGCATCATTTCCAGCTAACGCAATTCCTTACCGGGCATGGGAAAATGCGTAGCTATCTTCACAGATTCCACATTTTGGAAGAGGATGCCTGCCCTTGCAATAATTGCTCATCACAGCCAGTGGGTAACACCTGATCTTTGACTGCTCTCGTCATAGTGGCATATCAGGGCCCCATCTTCCGAAAGAGCTGATCGGACTATAGATGAGCTGGCCACTTGAGCTGCATCCAACTTACTGATTTTTATTGACCTTGTTGCAAGTATAAATTTTGAGGTGTTTGTAAAACAAGAAAAATATAAAAAAAAAAATAAAAGAAAATTGTTGTTGTTTATCTTGTATTTCATTAGGCTGTTAGTATTTCTGTTGGTTTAAAGTTTATGTGTTTTGTATTTGTTATGTATACCACTTGTAGTTTTTTTTATGTGGGTTGTGAATTTTTTAATCATAATAAAATCCCTTTTGGTAGTGGTTACTAACATTAGGAAAATTGAAGAAACAATAAATAAAAAAATTTTAAACAAAATATCAAACTCACACGCTCACTCACAATTCATTACACTCACAAACCAACACACACGTCACGCTACACTCACATATCACACATTCTTGCACACAAACCAACTATACTCTCTATACAACTCTATACTCGATCACTCTATCAAATCTCACATTATCTCTACAAACACATAACTCACTCTAACACACACGCTCCTCATCACTTTTACATCAAAATCTACTCTAAACAATCTATACTCAACTCACCACACACTCATCTTATGCTGTCTAATATACAAACTCTCACTCTATATCGCGAATCGATAGTAATGCACACTAAAAACATCTATCTCAACTCAACTCTTATCAAATCCTCAATCTATATCTATATCTCTCTTCAGAGCTCATCTAACTTAGCAAGACTCTAGCTACAATCATCGCATTAGCTCTCGCTCTATGCTAAATGTCATCTATCATCCTATATATATCTCTATAAACATATATCGACTATACTAATATACTGTATATATCTCCTATATATACTCTGATATATATATATCTCAATAGAGCTATCTCTTTGGGATATATCTATCTATATACAATCATCATATATCTCATCATATTCTATCTAATATAATAGAGATAGATATTCTTGCACTGTAATATATATCTCAATATATCTCTATATATATATCGACTTCAACTATAGAGATAGTATTTGGATGTATATATATATCAATCAATATTAAATAATAGTATAGAGAATAGATATTTGATGTATATATATATATATATATATATATAGAGATAGAATATTTGCTTATATATATATATATAATATATATAATATATATATCAATGTTAAAGCAGATAGATTATTTGGATGTTATCTAATATATAATATATATATCTATATATATTTGATGTATCTATATATATAATATATATATAGAGATCGATATTTGATATATTTATATATATATCATATATATAAGAGATAAGATAATTTTGATACTGTTATATATTTATATCATATATCTATCTATAGCGATAGATGATAGATATTTGATGTTATAGATATATCTATAACTATATAAGATAGAGGTTTGCTATATATATAGAGATTTAGAATGTATATATATAGTTGTTTGCATGTATATATTTATGGTATAGAGATATTTGATTATATCTATATTATAATATATAATCTATAATATATATATATATATCAATCTATCTCTCTCTATATATATATATAATGTACTCGGATATTTGTGTATATATCGGTATGGAGCGTTCTTGATGTATCAATATATATAGGGCAATTTTATGGATATTCTGTGTATAGTGATATGGATGGATCATTATATATAGGAGATATTTGGCGTCTCTATTGTATATATATGTAATAGAGGTATTTCGATGTCTATATGTGGATATTGAGAGATTTTATGTATAAAATCTATGAGATATTTTGATGTATTAATTTATCTTATATAATTTAAATCTATATCGAGATATTTTGCAATGTATAATATATAATAGAGATTGTTTGATGTCATAAACTATATACTATAGAGATACTTTGATTGTGTAAATATATTATATAGAGATAATTTGATGCTCAATATATATATAATAATAGATCAATATATATATATCGAAATATTTGATGTATAAATATAATATAGAGATTTTGAATGTATAACATATCTCTAGAGATATTTGATGTATATATGTGTAATACGAGTTATTTGATGTATATATATATATATAATAGAGATTTCTTGATGATACAATATATATAGAGATATTTGATGTATAAATATCATTAATAGAGATATTTGGATGTATTATCAACGTGTATAGCGATATTTGATGAACTGTCTATATATATTATCAAATAATAATTACTATATATAGAAATTTTAGATGTATAAATATATACTAGAGATTTTGTGTTATAAATATATATAGAGATAATTTGATGTATACTACTGTGGTACTAGAGATATTTTCGATGTATATATATATCTTTTATACTATATACGAGCTATTGCATAGTACTATATCATACATCGAGATATTAGATGTATAAATATATATATATAATTTATATATAACTATATATATCAAGAATCAAGCTACTTTGAGTGTTATTATAGAATGGAGAGTTTATGATGTATACATACTATATAGGGATCTTTGATGCGATATATGTGTACATAAGCGATATGTGCTGGATAATTATATCATCGAGCTTAATTTGATGTTATATCTATTATACTGTCATAGAGGTCTTTTGGATGTAAATCATAGTGGTATAGAGATATGTGATGGATACTTATCTATCGAGATATTTGATTCATATATATATACTAACTCGTATAGCGGTCTTTGGCTTTCTCATGTGGGTAAACGAGCTATGTGCTGGACTCAATAATCTATAGAGCGCTTTGATGTATACTATATATTATACTATGTATCGAGGTCTTTGATGTAACTATGTGTATCAGAGATATTTGATGTAATAAATATATATAGAGATATCTTGATGTATATATTTACTATATATACAAAATTACCATAAATATATATAGAGATATTTGAGTCTAAATAACTATATAGAGATATTTTGATGTAATAAAATAATATATAGAGATATTTGAGGTGTAATATATATAGAGATACCTTTGATGTATCTATATATAATATATCTATATCATATAATCGATATATAATAGAATATTTGATGTATAAATAATATATAGAGATTTCTGATGTATTTAATATATATAGAGATCTTTTGATGTATATATGTTGTCAATCGCGATATTTGAATGTATTCTATTACTTCTATCTAGGATCCTTCTGATGTATAAATAATACATAGAGCATATTTGCTGTCTACATCTATATCGCGCAAATTTGATGGTCTCTATGTGGTATCAAGACTTTTTGGATGAATATATATACTCTAATATACTATTTCATATCTCTATCTATCTCATCGCACTCATTTAAGAGGTTCACATCTAACATAGAGGATTATTTATTTCACCACCTCACTAATATAGCACCTATTTGATTACAAATCATTGGGTAAACTTATCACATAGCTTACAATACTTACCATATCAACTATAATATCGCAGATATATGCAAGTCTCAATACTCTGTCATACGAGCTATTTTGAATGTCATATCTATCTTACTATCCTATAATCAATTCTATCTAACTGTCTCGCGCTAATTTAAGTTCTATCACTATAAGTCACGAGCTCAATGATGTATATATGTGTATAGAGCTCATAAGACTGACTCTCTATATATCTACTATATCTATATAGATAATTGATGTATAAATATATATAGAGATTTTGGATGAATACATCTATATCGAGACATTTGATGTATATAAGTGTAATCGAGATACTATGATGTCCTATAACATCAACCTATCTCTTCATCTAATGGTCTATTAGCTGTATGTTCTATTACCTATAGTCTTTTCTGAATCTCTCACTAACTAATCTATAAAACACTCACAATCTCACTTATTATGTCTCGACTTTAACTATTTGATGTATCTATCAATCATATCTATATCATATAAATCTATATCTAAATCGTCTCGAGCTATTTGCTGAATCCAATCAACTGGACAACGAGCTACTTATGAAGTATCTACATATATGTAATAGAGCTCTTAAGAAGTATATAATTAATGGATCAACAGAGCCTATTAAAGAGACTACTCTCATATGTTCTAGCGATATTATATAGTACTTATCTCAATGTCCATCGGCATAATATGATGTATATCAACTAGATATCGCTATATTTTGCTGGATACAATATATATAGCGATATTTGCTGTATCTATATCTGGGTTAAGAGATATTTGATGTATATATATATGTCATAGCGACATCTTCTGAACGGTAAAAATATAACGTATAGAGATCTTCTTGCTGTTATATATCTAGTATCGCGAACATATTTGATGCTATACTACATATATGTATAGGAGATATTTGACATGCTTTCTCTATCTGTCTAGACGATATTGCTGTATCTCTATATGGTATTGCAGATAGTTGCGTACTAACGATATCTCGAGACTATATGCTTTCTATCTATCTGAAATAGGATCATTTGCAGGTTACATATATAATGTATAGAGATATTTGATTTCTAATAATATATAGAGATATATGCTTGAATAATATATATGGATAGAGATTTATTTGATGTATACTATTATGTATAGAGATTAGTTTGCAATGATAATAAATATAATATAGACGATATTTGCATGTACTATATATAGGTATAGAGATATTCTGGCTGTATATAATTAATATGTCTAGAGATATTTGATGTATAACAATATATAGGATATTTGATGTATAAATATATATAGAGATATTTGTTGTATATATATATGTTCTAGCCAGATATTCTGATGTCATACATATCTATGTCTACCGCGATATTTGAAGTATAAATATATAAGAGATATATTTGATGTATAATATATATTGGGTCATGAGATATTGGTGTTATTGATATAGGTACTAGAGATATTTTGATGTATCTTATATATATAGAGATATTTGACTGTATAAAGATATATGAGATACTTTGATGTATTATATATATGTTCATCCGAGATATTTGGATGTATATATATATGTCATAGAGATATTTGAAGCGTATAACTATAAGTATAGAGATATTTGATAGTATAAATATATGTATAGAGATATTTGATGTATAAATTATATATAGCGATATTTGATTTCATACATATATATAAGAGATATTTGATGGTCTTATCTTATATATAATAGAGAATATTATGATGTATAAAATATATCTACGAGAAATTTGAGTTATTTATATATAGCGATATTTGATGTCTCTATGTGTATAGAGATATTTGATTGAATATATATATATATATTATCTATATATATATATAGAAATAATTGCTGTATAACATATATATAGCGAACATTTTTGAATGTATCAATAATATATAGCGCATATTTGGATGTATATCTGTGGGTAAATAGAGATAATTTAGATGTATTATACTATATATAATTAATCAATATATAGCTATTTGATGTATATAATATATAGAGATCATTATGAATGTATAAATATATATAGAGAATATTTGATGTATACATATATATAGAGAATATTTTGATGTGTACATATATCAATAGAGATATTTGATGTATATATTATATATATAATATATACTTATATAGATACTAAATAATATAGCAAATATTTGATGTATTTCAAATATATATAGAGAATTTTGATTGTATAAATATATAAAGAGAAATTTGATGTATCTATGTGTATAGAGATATTTGATGTATATATATATACTAATATATAGAGATATATTTGATGTATAAATACATCTATAGAGATATTTGATGTAATCAATAATATATAGGACTATTTGATGTATATATGTGTATAGAGATTCTTGAGAATTATATATATATATATATATATATCTATATCATTATAATATATATCGAAATCTTTGATGGTATAAAAATATATCAGAGATTTAGATGTATAACAAATATATTAGAGAACACTTTGAGGTATCTACTGTGTCATAGAGATCTTTTATGTATATAAAATAACTCTATATCTATATATATATGATCTTTGAAGCTATATATCTGATAGAGATATTTGTGTATATATATATATATAATTATTAGATGATATAACTATATATATATACTATGGATCGAGTATTTGATGTATATATATTGTATACAGAGACTATCTTGATGTATATATGTGTATACAGAGAATATTAGATGAATCATATAATATCTATCTATCTATATAACATATATCATCTATAATCTATCAGAAATCTTTGATGTAATAACTATATATAGCGATTTTGATGTCATACTCTATATCGCGATATTTGATGTATTATGTGGTATAGCGATATTTGATGTAAATATATATATACTATATATAATATATAGATCTTTCGCTGTATGTATATATAGAGATATTTGATGTATATACTATTATATATATATATATATATATATTATATATGTATAGGGTATTTTGATGTAACATCTATCTATCTATCTATATCTATATATATTTCTTCTGGTATTGAGCTATTTGATGTATTTATATCTGTATAGAGATATTTGATGTATATATATATGTATTGAGACTCATTTGATGTATCTATAATCAATGGTATAAGAGATAATATTGCATGTATATAATATGGTATAGCGATATTTGAAGTATTTTATATATGTATAGTGATATTTGATGTATAATATCATATAGAGATATTTGCTGTATAAATCTCATAAAAGAGCATATTTGAACGGTAGATATATCTTGTCTAAGCGATATTTGATGTATATATATATCGTATAGAGATATTTGATGTATAAAATCTATGTATAGGAGATACTTTGATGTATATATATACTGTAGTAGCTCTACTTTGGATAGTATAATATATATGTATAGAGATTTTTGACTGTTTATCTCTATGTACTCGAGATCTTTGTGTCATAACTTATATATCGAGATATCATGATGTATCATTTCTCTGTTAGAGCTCATTTGATGTATTAAGCTCTATAGAGATATAATGAGTATCTATATACTGTATAGAGATATATGATGTTTTAATCTCTAAGGTACAAGAGCACTATTTAGCTGTACTACAAATCTACTATAGCGCTCTTTGCTGAATATATCTATGTACTCGAGCTATTTGCACTGTACGCTCTATACTGTATCGCGCTATTTGATGTACTCCCAAATCACATACGGATCTTTGATGATACCACAATAAAGGCTACTAGCGCTTTTTCAGTATAATCTCAATGGGCTCTCGAGCTCATTGCAGTATACTCTAACTAAGAGATCTTTGTGTCTCCATCTATATCCGAGATATTTTGATGTCATATCTCTCATGTAACTGAGATATTTGATGTAATATATATCATGTATAGAGATATTTGATGGAATAAACTATATAGAGATATTTGATGTTTATAACTATATGTACTAGAGATATTTCGATGTATATAAATATCGTATAGAGATATTTGATGAATATATATATATAGGATATTTGATGTATCAAGATATATCGAGATATTTGATGTATACTATATCTGTATAGCGATCTTGATGTACTATCATCTAATGTATACGACTATTTTGCTGTAAAAATATATGTATAGAGATATTTGATGTATCACAATCTATGTATAGAGATCATTAGATTTTATACACTATATATAGAGATAATTTTGCTGTCTCACCTATAAAAAGAGCTCTTTGCTTTAACTATAATATGCTATAGCGATATGTGCTGTACTAAATCAGTATCGAGATCTTTGATTCTCTAACTATATGAACTCTCGCCCATTGCTGTATATCTATAAAGTACATAGAGATATTTGAGTACTCTCTATACTGGTACTATCGATATTATCTTGTGTATATCTCTATGACTCGAGCTTCATAGATGTTACTCATAACTATGTAAAGCTCTCTTTGCAAAGTCAAAATACATATGTCACATCTCTCTTAGATCGTTAAATAATCCATGTCACACGCTTTCACATCTATGCTGTATCGATATACAAAGGATCGAAGGGTGCTATTTGCTGTAAATATCTATGTCTCTATATACTATCTATATTTATCTATTATCACTCTATCTATATCTAAAGCATCACTTTGATGTTCTACTCTATGTACTCGATATCTATTGTGGCAGTGTATCTCTGTATCGCGCTAGTTGATTCGGACTAAAATATATACCGAAGATTTTGCTGATATCAACTCTATCTAGAGATCTTTGATGTCATAACTCATGTGACTCGCAGCATCTTTTACTTACTATCTCTATACTATAATTTTCATTATCAAATATCTCCAATCTCTGCTGTGAATTTCACACTCTAAACTAGGCAATTTGATGCTATCTCATGGGAATATGCGCTACTTTGCTTCACTCTTCCTAATATATTCTCTATTATATATATCATAGCCCATCTTGCTTTTTACCTTCAATCTCTATAGATCAAATTGCTTTCTCCCTATCTCACATCGCATCAAATCGTCTACTGTGGTCACTCGATACTTTTTATGTCAATACAATATAATAAATATATATCGCGATCATAGATGTACTCTATCTATCGGGATATTTGCTGTTCACTAATCACGCAAAACTCTATCATCTATATGTAATAGCGGAATATGCTGTCATTCCATCTAATCTAGAGATATTTGATGTATCTATATACATGTTATAGAGCATATTTGATTTACATCTATAAAATCTATAATATCTCTACTGTATAGAGATATTTTGCTGGTATCTACTCTCTGTCTAGCGATACATTTGTGTATATATGTGTATAGAGATAATTATAGATGAATATATATATATCTATATACTATATATAATATATATTAATATTCTCTATATATATCTATAGAATCTTTGATGTATAAATCTACTATAGAGATTTTTGATGTATAATATCATATAGAGATATTTCGATGTAATTAGTGTATAGAGATATTTGATGTATATTATCTTATATCTATATCTATATAGATATTTGATTATGTATATATAGCAGATTTTTGTTGTAATATATATCTCACACTACTAATATATATCTATCCCTCTATATACTATTCATACTGTCATCATAAGTAAGATGTCTTTGCAAGTATAACTATACTCTAGAGATATTTGATGAATAATATATCATGTCTACGAGCATATTTGCAGTCTATATATATATCATATATATCATATATCTATATAATCAATCTCTGTATACGCGATTTTGCTCTGTATATCTATAAGTCTCGCGCAACTTTAGATGTCATTATCATATGTATACGGAATAATTATGATGTCATAAATATATTATAGAGATATATTGATGTATCATAATATATGTATAGAGATACTCTTGATCGTCTATATATATGATAGTAGCAGATATTTGTAGTATTATCTATATATAGAGATATTTGATGTATAACGATATAAATCGAGCTATTTGATCGTATATATATATGGGTCTAGAGATATTTGCTGTACTATCATATATGTATAGAGATCTTTGATGTACTCCAATCTAAATAAGCAGATATTTAGATGTATCAATATATGTATCACGAGATACATTTGATGTCAATCAAATCTCTGGATAGCGATAATTTGACTGCATAAATTAGATATAGGAGAAATTTGATGTATAAATCATATCTAGCGCTACATTTTGATGTATATCTATGTCATAGAGCTAATTGGAGTTTTGTATTCTATATGTCAATAGAGACAAATTTGATGTCTAACCTATATTAGCGCTCTATGATGTGTACATCTCATACTATGTATAAGAGATATTCTGATGTATATATATTTATGGTATACAGGAGCTCTATTGATGTTACTACCTCTCTCTAGAGATATTTGATGTATAATTATACTATAGCGATATTTGCTGTATATCTATATTCTGAGATCAATTGCAGTATCTATATCTGTCTACACGCTAATTGCGCTGTATCACTCACGATATAGCGCATCATGTTCTGATGTATATATCTCTAGGGTCTAGAGATATTTTGAGGGTCTATAAATTATGTCTAGCGATATTGGATGTATATATATAAATATATCAGAGATATTTGATGTATAAATACTATATAGAGCTATTTGTTGTAATATAACTATGGTAATCGAGATATTTGATGTCATCTATCTTGTCATAGCGCTCATTCTGCTGTCATCACATACTATGTCTTAGCGCATCCTTCTGCTGTATAACATATATGACTACGCTCATCTCTTTTGACTGCTATACATATATACTTAGAGATTTTGACTGTACCCATCTCAACAAGCTAAATTATTCATTCAATCTCACAAGACTCGATCACTAAAGCAGAAATCTCTACTCAGGTCACTCGCTACAAAGCTTTCACCTCTCTTCTGTCTCTCGCTATTGTATTAATCTCTCTCTGGTCCTCCTCACACTATTCTTTTACACACACACTGATCTCTCTCAAATCAGATACACTCTCCTGTCAATGATCAAATTTCTGTACACACACTATCAAATGAATCCTCTCACATAATCTGAAACTCCTCTCTGTCTCTCTCTCATTTTCATATTTACACACAGAAATATATAACGGATCTGGCACCAATTATCTCACTCTCTATAATATAAACCCTCTCTCTAGCGCTTCTAATCAGTCTAACATTGTCACTCTCACTAATCATACTCACACACACTCACACTCATCACATAATCATACACACCACACAACACTCTCACAAAAGCATTCACCACATCACACTCTCACAAATCATATACCACATAGACACTTCACAAAATTTTCTCCACACACACACAACACACACACACACACACACTCATCCCATCAAATCATACCCCACACTCACTCTCTAAAATACACAACCCAACACACACTTCACAAATCTTACAAAATAGACACTTTCACAATTAATAACACTCACCACTCAACACACAAACCACACTTTCACAAATTCTTACAACACACACACTATCACAAATCATACCCACACCACACTCCACGACAAATTCACACACACCACACAACACACACACAGACTCTCGTACAAATTATTAACCACATCACTCTCACTAATCTTACACACATCACAGACACTCTCACAAATCATACACACACACACACCACAACAAAACACCACATCACACACAGACACTCTCACAAATCATACACACACACAGACACTCTCACAAATCATACACACATAGACACTCTCACAAATCATACACACACACACACACACACACACACATACACACAGACACTCTCGCAAATCATACACCCACACACTCTGTCACAAATCATTCACCAACACACACTCTCACAAATCATACACACACACTCATAAATCATACACACAGACAAACACTCTCACAAATCATACACACACACACACACACACACACTCACAAATCATAACACACACACACTCCACAAATCATACACCACACACACCACACAACACACACACAGACACTCTCACATATCATGCACCCACACACACTCTCATAAATCATACACACACACACACTCTCACAAATCATACACAAACACACACAACAACACACACACAACACACCACACACACACACACACAGACACACTCATAAATCATACACACAGACAAACACTCTCACAAATCATACACACACACACACACACACATACACACAGACACTCTCGCAAATCATACACCCACACACACTGTCACAAATCATTCACCAACACACACTCTCACAAATCATACACCACAACACTCTCACAAATCATACACACACACAGACACTCTCACAATCATACACACACACAGACACTCTCACAAATCATAACCCACACACACTCTCACAAATCATACACACACACAGACACTCTCACAATCTACACACAAAGACACTCTCACAAACATACACACACAGACACCCAATCATACACCACACACACTCTCACAAATCATACACACACACAGACACTCTCACAATCATACACCACACCTCTCACAAATCATACACACAACAGACACCTCACAAATCATAAACACACACAGACACTCTCACAATCACACCACAACACTCTCACAAATCATACACACACACAGACCTCTCACAAATCATACACACACACAGACCTCACAAATCATACACACACACACTCTCACAATCATACACACAAGACACCTCACAAATCTACACACACAGACACTCTCACAAATCTACACCCACAACACTCTCACAAATCAAACCACACACACTCTCACAACATACACACACACAACACCCACAAACAACACCACACAACACCTCACAATCATACACACACACTCTCACAATCATAACACACAGACACTCTCACAATCACCACACCTTACAATACACACACACACACTCTCAAAATCACACCTACAAAAAAAAGATTATATACCATAACATTCACAATCAAACAAACCTCCACAAACTAAAACACATTCACAATCTACCCAACCTCCTCTACACTACCTCACCCAACCTCTCACAATCTACACACACACGACTCTCACAATCATCACCACACACACCCACAACATAACCACAACATCTCACAAATCATACACACACACAGACACTCTCACAAATCATACACACACACAGACACTCTCACAATCATACACCACACAGAACTTCACAAATCAACCACACACAGACACTACAAATCATACACACACACAGACACTCTCACAAATCATAAACACACACATCTAAACATAAAAACATCTCACAAATCATACACACACAGACACCTCACAAATCATAACACAAAACATTACAACTACACACACACACTCTCACAATCATACACACACACAGACACTCTCACAAATCATACACACACACAGACACTCTCACAAAACATACACACACACACACTCTCACAAAACATACACACACACACACACTCTCACAAAACATACACACACACACACACACTCTCACAAAACATACACACACACACACACACTCCCGCAAATCATACACCCACACACACTCTCACAAATCATACACACACACACTCCCACAAATCATACACATACAGACACTCTCACATATCATATACACACAGACACACTCTTACAAATCATACACACACACACCCACACACACTCTCACAAATCATACACACACACACACACTCCTACAAATCATACACATACAGACACTCTCACATATCATATACACACAGACACTCTCACGTATCATACACCCACACACACTCTTACAAATCATACACACACACACACACACACTCTCACAAATCATACACGCTACGAAGAAAAAAAGGAATTGTATTGAAGTAGGCACACAGACTGAAACATTTAATTCACAAATTGGTATCGAGAAGGTTATAAAACCTTCCACAGCAAGCTTAAAATGCACACGAGGCGATAACACTAATACTACCTCTACCCATCAACTTCCTGCCTCTTCCCCTCCTACACCTAACCTTCCTGCCGCGAACCTTCCTGGATCTTCCCCTTCTGCCCCTCACCCCCCCCCACCTTTTACTCCTCCCCCACACCCCTCCCCAACAACCACTCCTCCCCCTCCCTTCACTCCCTCTCTCTCTACTCTCTCTGAATCCTCTCAATCGAACTCAGAGGGACATGTATATAAATTATACAATTTAAAAAACCCCTTGCCTAAACGTAACCCTCCAGCTATGGGTAATAAAAAACCTAACTAAAGCTAAGGACTGAACACACCATACAGAAAATAAGTTGGAACTGTAAATACTGTCCCATTTGCAATATGCCTGCAAGAGAACAAGCTAGACCCACATATGAAATTTCTTTAATATGACATCTTTTAATATTTTGCAATGGAACTGCAGAGGAGCAAAAAATAATGCAAATGACCTCAAAATTTTGATAGATGAGTACGGGCCAGACTTCATTTGTCTACAGGAAACAAACCTGAAAGAAGCTGATATCTTCAACTTGAGAGATTATACGATCTGCAGGCTTGACTACACTCTTGGTGCCAAAGCTTGCGACGGAGTGTTGATCGCGGTGGCAAATCACATCCCATTTCAACAAGTTCAAGTTCAAACATCTCTCCAAGCGATAGTAATTACGACCCTTACTGATATACCAACTACTATCGTTAATATCTACTTACCATCTGATGAATTAGTAACTGAGGAACAATTACAAATAATCTTACACCAAATCCAAAAACCATTTTTCTTCTTAGGAGATCTTAATGCTCACTCAATTTATTGGGGCTCGAGTAAAAATTGTAAAAGAGGCACGATGCTAGAGAAATTCTTTTACCAAGAGGATTTACATATACTTAATTTTTTTTTTTTTTTTTTTTTTTTTTATCTGAGATCCAGCTCTGCAAAATAGATGGTAATAAGGTGGTGTGACCCACCGGGGGTAAGAAAGATAGTTACCCTTATACTTAATACTGGAGAAGCAACCTTTTTAAGTGACACTCATGGAACATTTTCAGCAATAGATGTCTCCACATGCAGCAACTACTTCATTCAACAAACTAGCTGGCAAGTATTACCTGGTCAATATTCAAGTGATCACTTCCCATTATTAATTACTTCTTTCGGAAACATCCCTGCTCAAGAAAGACGAAGAAAGTGGAAAATCCACAAAGCAAATTGGGAATTCTTCCAGCAATTGGCCGAAATAGGTGGACCTTTACCAGATAATCCAGAAGAAGCTTGTGAAATCGTCACCAAATCCATTTACAGCGCGGCCTGCCAAGCCATACCCAAATCAAGTCAAAATCCCAAACATCGCCCTACCCCTTGGTTCAACGACGAATGTAAACAAGCAATTCGAAACCGACGAAAAGCTTACCGACAGTTTACACGAAGCATGACTCAAGCAAACTTAATTGACTACAAAAGGAAAAAAGCGTTCTGTAGATGGGTTATTAATAAAAGCAAAAAAGAGTCATGGAAAAACTATGTCTCAAATATAACCCAAAACACACCAGCAGTTGAAGTTTGGAGAAAAATCCGAGCAATAAGTGGGAAAAACAAATTCCAACCCATCTTTATCAACATTCAAAATAAACTCTGCTTAGAAAAATCTAAGATTGCAGAAGAGTTTGCAAAGGTCTTCAGCCTAGAAGACTTCCAGTTTGATCAAGAATTCTTACGATACAAAGAAGAGAAAGAAAAGCAAACTCTAGACTTCTCTGACGAAAGCAATGAAACTGCAGACTACAATCGACCTTTCACATTGATTGAACTCAGATCTGCACTTAACTGCACAAAAGGAAAATCTCCAGGACCTGATGAAATAACGTATGATATGATTAAAGCCTTGTCTGACAAGATGCTGACAAACCTCCTACGCTTGTACAACATAATTTGGAGAAATGGAACTTTGCCTTCTTCTTGGAGAAATCTATAATCGTACCCATCCCCAAGGCAGGAAAATCTAGCCAGGCTGCTACTAACTATCGGCCTGTATCTCTCACAAATTGTTTATGCAAGATTCTTGAACGCATGATTAACAGACGCCTCACGTGGACACTAGAGCATTTAAGTCTACTAAATAACTGGCAGTGTGGGTTCCGGAAAAAGCGGTCTACAATAGATCACCTGGCCAGATTAGAAGCGGAAATTCTAAATGCATTTGCTAACAAACAGCACGCAATTGGAATATTTTTTGATATTCATAAAGCATTTGACACAGCATGGCGCTTTTATATCTTAAATCAACTACATCAATGGGGTTATAGAGGCAACATGCCCATACTCATCCAGGAATTCCTAAAGGAAAGGTATTTCCAAGTGGCAGTTGGAAATACACTGTCCAAAGAAAGAACAATGAAATCAGGTGTCCCACAGGGAAGTATTTTGAGTACAAATCTTTTTTTGATTGCAGTGAACGAGATAACAAAATGTCTTACCAACAATGTTAAAGGCTTTCTGTTCATAGATGACTTTGCCATTATTTGAAGATCGCAAAGCTTGGCATATATCAAAAGACAACTACAAGCTGTGACTCTTAGATTAATAGAATGGTAAAAAAAAAAAAAAAACAGGTTTTTTGTTTTCCCCCGAAAAAATGAAGTGCATAATATTCTCAAGGCACAGAAATTTAAATGATTTACCACATCTCTATCTTAAGAACACCCTAATAGAATATGTCAACCATGCTAAATTCCTAGGTATGTCTCTCGACAGCAAACTGACATGGAATGTACATATAGACAAACTCAAAAAACGCGCATCTGAAAGGCTTAAAATTCTTAAAGTACTTGCTAACACATCATGGGGAGCAGATAGGAATACCATGCTAACAATATACAAAGCTCTGGTATTGTCTAAATTGGACTATGGCAGTTTTGTATACGGCTCAGCAAACTTCAATAAATTATGCAAACTAGATGTAATTCATAATGCTGGGCTACGTTTATCCATAGGAGCCTTCCGCTCTAGCCCAGCAATAAGCTTGTGTGCTGAAACCGGAATCCCACCATTGATATTCAGAAGGCAAAACCTGGCAGCTAAATACTTATCCAAACTAGTGATACAGAGAGGTCACCCGACATTTCAGAGTATATTCCACCCTCTCTAGTCATGGCTATATGACCAAAACCCCCAACACCAAAACCTATTGGAAAATAAAGGAAGCTTTCATTAATAAAATAAAACCTTGGACAATTCAAGAAATATCTATAGATACAGGAATCACCAAACTCATAAACAAATCGTCTCAAGAGATCAACTATTGGAAAATAAAGGAAGCTTTCATTAATAAAATAGAAAAATATCAACACCCAAAGATAATATACACTGATGGTTCGAAAATTACCGAGTCTTCCTCCTGCGCCTACTACGAAGAAAATGCCTGTCAAAAATTCAAACTCAACAAATTAACCAGCATCTATTCCGCCGAACTGTTCGCAATTAAATTCGCTCTATATCACTGCATTTGCAACCACTCAACTCAAGAAAAATTCCTGATTTGAACTGACTCGTTGAGGTCCTATTGAGTATCAAAGATGTATTCACAAACAACCCAATAGTAAAAAAAATACAAAATCAAATACAAATGCTGCGAGAGCTAAAAAGGGCCGTCTACTTGATGTGGATTCCAAGCCACGTGGGAATAGATGGAAACGGAAAAGCAGATTTAGCAGCCAGAGAAGCCAATCAACTCGACTCCATCACCCCAACAACAATTACATCTGCAGAACTCTACCAACCACTCAAAGAAGAAATTAATAAAAACTGGCAACACATGTGGAATGAAACCCAGAACAATAAATTAAAAACTATTAAAACCACCATCCGTCCATGGAAATATTCGACAAGAGACAACAGAAGAGATGAGGTTGTATTAGGAAGACTCCGAATTGGGCACACACGACTTACGCATGGCTATCTTATGACAAAAGGTCAACCCCCGATTTGTGAGAAATGTAACACAGAACTGACTATATATCACATATTAATGCAATGCCATAAGTATACAGATATTAGAAACAAATACAATATTTCCAATAGTATAGAAGTGGCCCTTGGAGATGACCCGAAAGAACTCGATAAATTGTTTAATTTTGTAAAAAACACGAGTTTATACAAAGAAATTTAAAGTGCAATTGCTCGTATCCTCGTTTATATTGTTAAAATGGCGATATGGATGAGGATTCCAAAATGTGAATTATAAATATTACAGGGCGATGATAACCTGGTAGTTTTTCGCCCTTAAACCCTATACAACAACAACAAAGAATACACACACACACACTCACGCACATCATACATCCACAAACACACACACAAATCATACACACACACACACAATATTTCATACACACCATCACACACACACACATGTCATCAACCAACAATCTTACACACACGACCACTCACAAATAATACACAGAGACACACTCTCAAAAGATTCAATATACACACACACTCTCAAATATCATTCACACACACACTAACTCACAATTCATACTACCAACACACAATCTCTCAGAAATTATACTACACACACACACTCTCATCCGCAATTCAGTTAGACACACACCAACTCCAGCCAAATCATACACAAAGAGACACTCTCTCTAAAAATCATATAGACACACACACTCACTCAAATATCACACGCACCACACACTCTCTCACAAATCATTACACCAACACACAATCTTCTCAATATCATACACACCAATTAAACCTCTCTCACAAATCATATACCAACACAAGGACAATCTCTCACAAATCATACACACTCACACACACACTCTCCACAAATCATACACCACACACACTCAAACATAATACCAACACAATCTCAAATTATATACATACACACTCTCACATATCATACACAGGACATTCTCTCACAAATATACACCAGATAACAACTCTCACACACACACACACACACACACTTCCCTCAAATTACATTCACATTACAGGGACATCTCACTTATGTCATATCCACACAGGACACTCTCACATAATCATTACACACAAGTATACTCTCAATCATAATCTTTCACCAACTCAACACAATCTTCAGAACCATTACACCCACACACACGCTGCTCACATTATAAGTATCTCTTGATTCTTCTCACATAAATCATTTTCACCCACACAGGACAACTCTCACAATTGCATGTACACCGACACCACACTCTCACAAATCATACACACACACACACACTCCTACAATCATACACATAAGCAGACACCGTCTCACTGAACAGCTCTATGCTGACACACAGACTACTCTCACATATCATACACCCACACATACTCTCACAAATCATTAAGCCAACACACAATCTATCCTCAAATTACACACACACACACGCTTTCACAAAATCATACAACCACATAGAAACTCTCACAAATCATACACCCTCGACACAACACACACTCTCATCAAACCTTACTCACCACACTCACTCCTCACAAATCACTACACACTCACACACTTCCCACAAACCATACACCGGACCCCCACTCCCCCCCATACACAGACACACTCTCACAACGACATACACACACACACACTCCACAAATCAAACAAGATACAACACTCCTATACAAACCATATGACCCACACACACACACCACACATCCCACAAACACATACACCCTGCGCCCACCACACACACACACACACACACTCACACAAGACACATACAAAACTCCACACACATCCCACTCACACCACACACACTCACCACACACACACACCACTCCCACAACACCATACACCCCACCCCCACCAAACACCACACACCACTGCACACACCCATACACCCTCGCTCCAAACACACCCACTCCCACCAAACATATACAACCACACCACACTCACTCACTCTCTATCAATACACCCACACACACTCCACACAAACCATTACACACACACACACACACACACACACACACAAACACACACACACACTCACAACAAACCATACACACACACTCACACCCACACCCACACACACCCCCACACACGACACACAAACAGCACACCCACAAACCATTACACACCACACCCACACACACCACACACACTCCAACAAACCATACAGACCCACACACACCACACACACACAACACACACACACATACTCACACACACAACCACACAACCACCACAAACCTACACACACAAACACAACACACCGTCACTCACAAATCATACACCCACACACACTCATACATCATACACACAGACAACACTCTCACACAAATACATACACATACACACTCCTCGCACAATCATACAGCCCCACACACACTCTCACAAATCATACACACACACACACACACACACACTCGCACAAAACAGACACACACACACACTCACAAATCATACACACACACTCACAAATCATATCACAACAGACAAACACTCTACAAATCATACACACACACTCTCGCAAATCATACACCCCACACACATACTTCACAATCATTACACACACACAACTCTCACACACACACACATCCACAAATCACACACACCACACAAATTATACCACACACACACACTCTCACAAATTCATACACAACACCACTCTTACAAAATCATTACCACAACACACTCCCACAAATCATTACACACACATACTCTCACAAAATAGTACACCATCACACACTCCAAATCATACACACATACACTCTCACAAATCACACACAACACAGACACTCTCATAAATCATTCACACACAAAATTCTCACAAATCTTCACCACACCCACACTCTCACAAATCATACACACACACACACACTCCCGCAAATCATACACCCACACACACACTCACAAATCATACACACACACACACACACACACACACACACACACTCACAAATCATACACACACACACACAAATCATACAAAACACACTCTCAAAAATCATATACACACACACTCTCACAAATCATACACACAAATACTCTCACACAAATGTCATACTCAACACACACCTCAATCACACACACACACACACACACTCACTCACAAAATCATATACACACACACTCTCACAAATCATACACCAACACACAATCTCTCAAATTATACACACACACACTCTCACAAATCATACACCCACACACACTCTCACAAATCAAACACCCACACACACTCTCACAAATAATACACCGACACACACTCTCACAAATAATACACCCACACACACTCTCACAAATCATACACACACAGACACTCTCACAAATCATACACCGACACACACTCTCACAAATCATACACCCACACACACTCTCACAAATCATACACCGACACACACTCTCACAAATAATACACCCACACACACTCTCACAAATCATACACACACAGACACTCTCACAAATCATACACCGACACACACTCTCACAAATCATTCACCAACACACACTCTCACAAATCATACACACACAGACACTCTCACATATCATGCACCTACACACACTCTCACAAAACATACACACACACTCCCACAAATCATACACACACACATACACACACACACACACACACACACACACACACACACACACACACACACTCCCACAAATCATACTCACACTCACACATCTAAACACGGATTACTGAGTTGTGAGCATGAGGTTGAGCAGATATTATTGAAATTGTTAAGCAAGGTATAATGGAGGTCAGTATTGATATGGAGTGACAATATGATATTGAAGACCTGTCATTGATGTTGCATTGGCTAACAAGGTAACATGAAATACATTGCTAAACAACATTACAAATACTTGAGCAACATATGTCAGTTGGACCCAACGAAACATGGTCGCTTTTTGCTTTAAAAAATTGTCGGATTCGAGGTAGCTCCCACTCCCGGCAATATATACCGTTCCGAAATGTTTTATTCTTATGAAACGACGAAAGTTAAATTCGGTATTTCTCTGGCCTTTCCGAGGTAAAACTCTCTGAACACATCCCCTGTCGTTGGAGCTGGAATCACCGCCTTCCTGTATCCCGACAAATGACGACCCAACTCTCGGATACATCCCCTGTCGTTGCAGCTGGAATCACCGCCTTCCTGTATCCCGACAAATGACGACCCAACTCTCGGATACATCCCCTGTCGTTGCAGCTGGAATCACCGCCTTCCTGTATCCCGACAAATGACGACCCAACACTCGGATACATCCCCTGTCGTTGCAGCTGGAATCACCGCCTTCCTGTATCCCGACAAATGACGACCCAACTCTCGGATACATCCCCTGTCGTTGCAGCTGGAATCACCGCCTTCCTGTATCCCGACAAATGGCGACCTAACTATCTGATACATCCCCTGTCGTTGCAGCTGGAATCACCGCCTTCCTGTATCCCGACAAATGACGACCCATCTCTCTGATACATCCCCTTTCGTTGCAACTGGAATCACCGCCTTCCTGTATCCCGACAAATGGACGACCCAACTCTCGGATACATCCCCTGTCGTTGGAGCTGGAATCACCGCCTTCCTGTATCCCGACAAATGACGACCCAACTCTCTGATACATCCCCTGTCGTTGCAGCTGGAATCACCGCCTTCCTGTATCCCGACAAATGGCGACCCAACTCTCTGATACATCCCCTGTCGTTGCAGCTGGAATCACCGCCTTCCTGTATCCCGACAAATGACGACCCAACTCTCTGATACATCCCCTGTCGTTGCAGCTGGAATCACCGCCTTCCTGTATCCCGACAAATGACGACCCAACTCTCGGATACATCCCCTGTCGTTGCAGCTGGAATCACCGCCTTCCTGTATCCCGACAAACGACGACCCAACTCTCGGATACATCCCCTGTCGTTGCAGCTGGAATCACCGCCTTCCTGTATCCCGACAAATGGCGACCCGACTCTCTGATACATCCCCTGTCGTTGCAGCTGGAATCACCGCCTTCCTGTATCCCGACAAATGGCGACCCAAACTCTCTGATACATCCCCTGTCGTTGCAGCTGGAATCACCGCCTTCCTGTATCCGACAAATGGCGACCCAACTTTCTGATACATCCCCTGTCGTTGCAGCTGGAATCACCGCCTTCCTGTATCCCGACTAATGACGACTCAACTCTCGGATACATCTCCTGTCGTTGCAGCTGGAATCAACGCCTTCCTGTATACCGACAAATGACGACCCAAATCTCGGATTCATCTCCTGTCGGTGCAGCTGGAATCACCGCCTTCCTGTATCCCGACAAATGACGGCCCAACTCTCGGATACATCCCCTGTCGTTTGCAGCTGGAATACCGCCTTCCTGTATCTCGACAAATGACGACCCAACTCTCTGATACATCCCCTGTCGTTGCAGCTGGAATCACCGCCTTCCTGTATCCCGACAAATGACGACCCAACACTCGGATACATCCCCAGTCGTTGCAGCTGGAATAACCGCCTTCCTGTATCCCGACAAATGACGACCCAACTCTCGGGATACATCTCCTGTCGTTGCAGCTGGAATCAACGCCTTCCTGTATACCGACAAATGGCGACCCAACTCTCTGATACATCCCCTGTCGTTGCAGCTGGAATCACCGCCTTCCTGTATCCCGACAAATGGCGACCCAACTTTCTGATACATCCCCTGTCGTTGCAGCTGGAATCACCGCCTTCCTGTATCCCGACAAATGGCGACCCAACTCTCGGATTCATCCCCTGTCGTTGCAGCTGGAATAACCGCCTTCCTGTATCCCGACAAATGACGACCCCAACTCTCGGATACATCCCCTGTCGTTGGAGCTGGAATCACCGCCTTCCTGTATCCCGACAAATGACGACCCAACTCTCGGATACATCCCCAGTCGTTGCAGCTGGAATCACCGCCTTCCTGTATCCCGACAAATGGCGACCTAACTATCTGATACATCCCCTGTCGTTGCAGCTGGAATCACCGCCTTCCTGTATCCCGACAAATGACGACCCATCTCTCTGATACATCCCCTTTCGTTGCAAACTGGAATCACCGCCTTCCTGTATCCCGACAAATGGCGACCCAACTCTCGGATACATCGCCTGTCGGAACGGCTGGAATCCCCGCCATCCGGTGTCCCGACAAATGACGCCCCAGCTCTCGGATACATCCCCAGTCGTTGCAGCTGGAATAACCGCCTTCCTGTATCCCGACAAATGACGACTCAACTCTCGATACATCCCCTGTCGTTGCAACTGGAATCACACCGCCTTCCTGTATCCCGACAAATGACGACCAACTCTCGGATACATCCCCTGTCGTTGCAGCTGGAATCACCGCCTTCCTGTATCCCGACAAATGGAGACCCATCTCTCGGATTCAGCTCTTGTCTTTGCAGCTGGAATCACCGCCTTCCTGTATCCCGACAAATGACGACCCAACTCTCGGATACATCCCCAGTCGTTGCAGCTGGAATAACCGCCTTCCTGTATCCCGACAAATGACGACTCAACTCTCGGATACATCCCCTGTCGTTGCAGCTGGAATCACCGCCTACCTGTATCCCGACAAATGACGACCCAACTCTCGGATTCATCTCCTGTCGTTGCAGCTGGAATCACCGCCTTCCTGTATCCCGACAAATGGCGACCCAAACTCTCGGATACATCCCCTGTCGTTGCAGCTGAATCACCGCCTTCCTGTATCTCGACAAATGACGACCCAACTCTCTGATACATCCCCTGTCGTAGCAGCTGGAATACCGCCTTCCTGTATCCCGACAAATGACGACCCAACTCTCGGATACATCCCCAGTCGTTGCAGCTGGAATAACCGCCTTTCCTGTATCCCGACAAATGACGACCCAACTCTCTGATACATCCCCTGTCGTTGCAGCTGGAATCACCGCCTTCCTGTATCCCGACAAATGGCGACCCAACTCTCTGATACATCCCCTGTCGTTGCAGCTGGAATCACCGCCTTCCTGTATCCCGACAAATGACGACCCCAACTCTCGGATACATCCCCAGTCGTTGCAGCTGGAATAAACCGCCTTCCTGTATCCCGACAAATGACGACCCAACTCTCGGATACATCTCCTGTCGTTGCAGCTGGAATCAACGCCTTCCTGTATCCCGACAAATGGCGACCCGACTCTCTGATACACCCCTGTCGTTGCAGCTGGAATCACCGCCTTCCTGTATCACGACAAATGTCGACCCAACTCTCTGATACATCCCCTGTCGTTGCAGCTGGAATCACCGCCTTCCTGTATCCCGACAAATGGCGACCCAACTCTCTGATACATCCCCTGTCGTTGCAGCTGGAATCACCGCCTTCCTGTATCCCGACTAATGACGACTCAACTCTCGGATACATCTCCTGTCGTTGCAGCTGGAATCAAACGCCTTCCTGTATACCGACAAATGACGACCCAAATCTCGGATTCATCTCCTGTCGGTGCAGCTGGAATCACCGCCTTCCTGTATCCCGACAAATGACGGCCCAACTCTCGGATACATCCCCTGTCGTTGCAGCTGGAATACCGCCTTCCTGTATCTCGACAAATGACGACCCAACTCTCTGATACATCCCCTGTCGTTGCAGCTGGAATCACCGCCTTCCTGTATCCCGACAAACGACGACCCAACACTCGGATACATCCCCAGTCGTTGCAGCTGGAATAACCGCCTTCCTGTATCCCGACAAATGACGACCCAACTCTCGGATACATCTCCTGTCGTTGCAGCTGGAATCAACGCCTTCCTGTATACCGACAAATGGCGACCCAACTCTCTGATACATCCCCTGTCGTTGCAGCTGGAATCACCGCCTTCCTGTATCCCGACAATTGGCGACCCAACTTTCTGATACATCCCTGTCGTTGCAGCTGGAATCACCGCCTTCCTGTATCCCGACAAATGGCGACCCAACTCTCGGATTCATCCCCTGTCGTTGCAGCTGGAATAACCGCCTTCCTGTATCCCGACAAATGACGACCCAACTCTCGGATACATCCCCTGTCGTTGGAGCTGGAATCACCGCCTTCCTGTATCCCGACAAATGACGACCCAACTCTCGGATACATCCCCAGTCGTTGCAGCTGGAATCACCGCCTTCCTGTATCCCGACAATGGCGACCTAACTATCTGATACATCCCCTGTCGTTGCAGCTGGAATCACCGCCTTCCTGTATCCCGACAAATGACGACCCATCTCTCTGATACATCCCCTTTCGTTGCAACTGGAAATCACCGCCTTCCTGTATCCCCCGACAAATGGCGACCCAAACTCTCGGATACATCCCCTGTCGTTGCAGCTGGAATCACCGCCTTCCTGTATCCCGACAAATGACGACCCAACTCTCGGATACATCCCCAGTCGTTGCAGCTGGAATAACCGCCTTCCTGTATCCCGACAAATGACGACTCAACTCTCGGATACATCCCCTGTCGTTGCAACTGGAATCACCGCCTTCCTGTATCCCGACAAATGACGACCCAACTCTCGGATACATCCCCTGTCGTTGCAATTGGAATCACCGCCTTCCTGTATCCCGACAAATGGCGACCCAACTCTCGGATACATCCCCTGTCGTTGCAGCTGGAATCACCGCCTTCCTGTATCCCGACAAATGACGACCCAACTCTCGGATACATCCCCAGTCGTTGCAGCTGGAATAACCGCCTTCCTGTATCCCGACAAATGACGACTCAACTCTCGGATACATCCCCTGTCGTTGCAGCTGGAATCACCGCCTACCTGTATCCCGACAAATGGCGACCCAACTCTCTGATACATCCCCTGTCGTTGCAGCTGGAATCACCGCCTTCCTGTATCCCGACAAATGACGACCCAACACACTGATACATCCCCTGTCGGACCTGCTGGACTCACCGCCTTCCTGTATCCCGACAAATGACGACCCAACTCTCGGATACATCCCCAGTCGTTGCAGCTGGAATAACCGCCTTCCTGTATCCGACAAATGACGACCCAACTCTCGGATACATCTCTGTCGTTGCAGCTGGAATCAACGCCTTCCTGTATCCCGACAAACGACGACCCAACTCTCTGATACATCCCCTGTCGTTGCAGCTGGAATCACCGCCTTCCTGTATCCCGACAAATGGCGACCCAACTCTCTGATACATCCCCTGTCGTTGCAGCTGGAATCACCGCCTTCCTGTATCCCGACAAATGACGACCCAACTCTCTGATACATCCCCTGTCGTTGCAGCTGGAATCACCGCCTTCCTGTATCCCGACTAATGACGACTCAACTCTCGGATACATCTCCTGTCGTTGCAGCTGGAATCAACGCCTTCCTGTATACCGACAAATGACGACCCAAATCTCGGATTCATCTCCTGTCGGTGCAGCTGGAATCACCGCCTTCCTGTATCCCGACAAAATAACGGCCCAACTCTCGGATACATCCCCTGTCGTTGCAGCTGGAATCACACCGCCTTCCTGTATCCCGACTAATGACGACCCAACTCTCGGATACATCCCCTGTCGTTGCAACTGGAATCACCGCCTTCCTGTATCCCGACAAATGACGACCCAACTCTCGGATACATCCCCCTGTCGTTGCAATTGGAATCAACGCCTTCCTGTATACCGACAAATGGCGACCCGACTCTCTGATACATCCCCTGTCGTAGCAGCTGGAATACCGCCTTCCTGTATCCCGACAAATGACGACCCAACTCTCGGATACATCCCCAGTCGTTGCAGCTGGAATCACCGCCTTCCTGTATCCCGACAAACGCCGACCCAACTCTCGGATACATCCCCTGTCGTTGCAGCTGGAATCACCGCCTTCCTGTATCCCGACAAATGGCGACCCAACTCTCTGATACATCCCCTGTCGTTGCAGCTGGAATCACCGCCTTCCTGTATCTCGACAAATGACGACCCAACTCTCTGATACATCCCCTGTCGTTGCAGCTGGAATCACCCGCCTTCCTGTATCCCGACAAATGACGACCCAACTCTCGGATACATCCCCAGTCGTTGCAGCTGGAATAACCGCCTTCCTGTATCCCGACAAATGACGACCCAACTCTCGGATACATCTCCTGTCGTTGCAGCTGGAATCAACGCCCTTCCTGTATCCTGACAAATGGCGACCCGACTCTCTTATACATCCCATGTCGGTGCAGCTGGAATCACCGCCTTCCTGTATCCCGACAAATGCCGACCCAACTCTCTGATACATCCCCTGTCGTTGCAGCTGGAATCACCGCCTTCCTGTATCCCGACAAATGGCGACCCAACTCTCTGATACATCCCCTGTCGTTGCAGCTGGAATCACCGCCTTCCTGTATCCCGACTATTGACGACTCAACTCTCGGATACATCTCCTGTCGTTTGCAGCTGGAATCAACGCCTTCCTGTATACCGACAAATGACGACCCAAATCTCGGATTCATCTCCTGTCGTGCAGCTGGAATCACCGCCTTCCTGTATCCCGACAAATGACGGCCCAACTCTCGGATACATCCCCTGTCGTTGCAGCTGGAATACCGCCTTCCTGTATCTCGACAAATGACGACCCAACTCTCTGATACATCCCCTGTCGTTGCAGCTGGAATCACCGCCTTCCCTGTATCCCGACAAAGACGACCCAACACTCGGATACATCCCCAGTCGTTGCAGCTGGAATAACCGCCTTCCTGTATCCCGACAAATGACGACCCAACTCTCGGATACATCTCCTGTCGTTGCAGCTGGAATCAACGCCTTCCTGTATACCGACAAATGGCGACCCAACTCTCTGATACATCCCCTGTCGTTGCAGCTGGAATCCACCGCCTTCCTGAATCCCGACAAATGGCGACCCAACTTTCTGATACATCCCCTGTCGTTGCAGCTGGAATCACCGCCTTCCTGTATCCCGACAAATGGCGACCCAACTCTCGGATTCATCCCCTGTCGTTGCAGCTGGAATAACCGCCTTCCTGTATCCCGACAAATGACGACCCAACTCTCGGATACATCCCCTGTCGTTGGAGCTGGAATCACCGCCTTCCTGTATCCCGACAAATGACGACCCAACTCTCGGATACATCCCCCAGTCGTTGCAGCTGGAATCACCGCCTTCCTGTATCCCGACAAATGGCGACCTAACTATCTGATACATCCCCTGTCGTTGCAGCTGGAATCACCGCCTTCCTGTATCCCGACAAATGACGACCCATCTCTCTGATACATCCCCTTTCGTTGCAACTGGAATCACCGCCTTCCTGTATCCCGACAAATGGCGACCCAACTCTCGGATACATCCCCTGTCGTTGCAGCTGGAATCACCGCCTTCCTGTATCCCGACAAATGACGACCCCAACTCTCGGATACATCCCCAGTCGTTGCAGCTGGAATAACCGCCTTCCTGTATCCCCCGACAAACGACGACCCAACCCGCGGATACATCCCCTGTCGTTGCAGCTGGAATCACCGCCTTCCTGTATCCCGACAACTGCCGACCCAACTCTCGGATACATCCCCTGTCGTTGCAGCTGGAATCACCGCCTTCCTGTATCCCGACAAATGGCGACCCAACTCTCGGATACATCCCCTGTCGGTGCAGCTGGAATCACCGCCTTCCTGTATCCCGACAAATGACGACCCAACTCTCGGATACATCCCCAGACGTTGCAGCTGGAATAACCGCCTTCCTGTATCCCGACAAATGACGACTCAACTCTCGGATACATCCCCTGTCGTTGCAGCTGGAATCACCGCCTACCTGTATCCCGACAAATGGCGACCCAACTCTCTGATACATCCCCTGTCGTTGCAAGCTGGAATCACCGCCTTCCTGTATCTCGACAAATGACGACCCAACTCTCTGATACATCCCCTGTCGTTGCAGCTGGAATCACCGCCTTCCTGTATCCCGACAAATGACGACCCAACTCTCGGATACATCCCCAGTCGTTGCAGCTGGAATAACCGCCTTCCTGTATCCCGACAAATGACGACCCAAACTCTCGGATACATCTCCTGTCGTTGCAGCTGGAATCAACGCCTTCCTGTATCCCGACAAATGCGACCCGACTCTCTGATACATCCCCTGTCGTTGCAGCTGGAATCACCGCCTTCCTGTAATCCCGACAAATGGCGACCCAACTCTCTGATACATCCCCTGTCGTTGCAGCTGGAATCACCGCCTTCCTGTATCCCGACAAATGGCGAACCCAACTTTCTGATACATCCCCTGTCGTTGCAGCTGGAAATCACCGCCTTCCTGTATCCCGACTAATGACGACTCAACTCTCGGATACATCTCCTGTCGTGCAGCTGGAATCAACGCCTTCCTGTATACCGACAAATGACGGACCCAAATCTCGGATTCATCTCCTGTCGGTGCAGCTGGAATCACCGCCTTCCTGTATCCCGACAAATAACGGCCCAACTCTCGGATACATCCCCTGTCGTTGCAGCTGGAATCACCGCCTTCCTGTATCCCGACTAATGACGACCCATCTCTCGGATACATCCCCTGTCGTTGCAGCTGGAATAACCGCCTTCCTGTATCCCGACAGATGACGACCCAACTCTCGGATACATCCCCTGTCGTTGCAGCTGGAATCAACGCCTTCCTGTATACCGACAAATGGCGACCCGACTCTCTGATACATCCCCTGTCGTAGCAGCTGGAATACCGCCTTCCTGTATCTCGACAATGACGACCCAACTCTCTGATACATCCCCTGTCGTTGCAGCTGGAATCACCGCCTTCCTGTATCCCGACAAATGACGACCCAACTCTCGGATACATCCCAGTCGTTGCAGCTGGAATAACCGCCTTCCTGTATCCCGACAAATGACGACCCAACTCTCGGATACATCTCCTGTCGTTGCAGCTGGAATCAACGCCTTCCTGTATACCGACAAATGGCGACCCAACTCTCTGATACATCCCCTGTCGTTGCAGCTGGAACACCGCCTTCCAGTATCCCGACAAATGGGCGACCCAACTTTCTGATACATCCCTGTCGTTGCAGCTGGAATCACCGCCTTCCTGTATCCCGACTAATGACGACTCAACTCTCGGATACATCACCTGTCGTTGCAGCTGGAATCAACGCCTTCCTGTATACCGACAAATGACGACCCAAATCTCGGGATTCATCTCCTGTCGGTGCAGCTGGAATCACCGCCTTCCTGTATCCCGACAAATAACGGCCCAACTCTCGGATACATCCCCTGTCGTTGCAGCTGGAATCACCGCCTTCCTGTATCCCGACAAATGACGACCCAACTCACGGATACATCCCCTGTCGTTGCAGCTGGAATCACCGCCTTCCTGTATCTCGACAAATGACGACCCAACTCTCTGATACATCCCCTGTCGTTGCAGCTGGAATCACCGCCTTACTGTATCCCGACAAATGACGACCCAACTCTCGGATACATCCCCTGTCGTTGCAGCTGGAATAAAACCGCCTTCCTGTATCCCGACAGATGACGACCCAACTCTCGGATACATCCCCTGTCGTTGCAGCTAGAATCAACGCCTTCCTGTATACCGACAAATGGCGACCCGACTCTCTGATACATCCCCTGTCGTTGCAGCTGGAATCACCGCCTTCCTGTATCCCGATAAATGGCGACCTAACTCTCTGATACATCCCTTGTCGTTGGAGCTGGAATCACCGCCTTCCTGTATCCCGACAAATGACGACCCAACTCTCGGATACATCCCCTGTCGTTGCAGCTGGAATCACCCCTTCCTGTATCCCGACAAATGGCGACCTAACTATCTGATACATCCCCTGTCGTTGCAGCTGGAATCACCGCCTTCCTGTATCCCGACAAATGACGACCCAACTCTCGGATACATCCCCTGTCGTTGCAGCTGGAATCACCGCCTTCCTGTATCTCGACAAATGACGACCCAACTCTCGGATACATCTACTGTCGTTGCTTCTGGAATCCCCGCCTTCCTGTATCCCGACAAATGACGACCCATCTCTCTGATACATCCCCTGTCGTTGCAGCTGGAATCACCGCCTTCCTGTATCCTGACAAATGACGACCCATCTCTCTGATACATCCCCTGTCGTTGCAGCTGGAATCACCGCCTTCCTGTATCCTGACAAATGACGACCCAACTCTCGGATACATCCCCTGTCGTTGCAGCTGGAATCACCGCCTTCCTGTATCCCGACAAACGACGACCCAACTCTCGGATACATCCCCTGTCGTTGCAGCTGGAATCACCGCCTTTCTGTATCTCGACAAATGACGACCCAACTCTCGGATACATCCCCTGTCGTTGCAGCTGGAATAACCGCCTTCCTGTATCCCGACAGATGACGACCCAACTCTCGGATACATCCCCTGTCGTTGCAGCTGGAATCAACGCCTTCCTGTATCTCGACAAATGACGACCCAACTCACGGATACATCCCCTGTCGTTGCAGCTGGAATCACCGCCTTCCTGTATCCCGACAAATGGCGACCCAACTCTCGAATACATCCCCTGTCGTTGCAGCTGGAATCACCGCCTTCCTGTATACCGACAAATGGCGACCCGACTCTCTGATACATCCCCTGTCGTTGCAGCTGGAATCACCGCCTTCCTGTATCCCGACAAATGGCGAACCCAACTCTCTGATACATCCCCTGTCGTTGCCAGCTGGAATCACCGCCTTCCTGTATCCTGACAAATGGCGATCCAACTCTCTGATACATCCCCTGTCGTTGCAGCTGGAATCACCGCCTTCCTGTATCCTGACAAATGACGACCCAACTCTCGGATACATCCCCTGTCGTTGCAGCTGGAATCACCGCCTTCCTGTATCCCGACAAATGACGACCCAACTCTCGGATACATCTCCTGTCGTTGCAGCTGGAATCACCGCCTTCCTGTATATCTCGACAAATGACGACCCAACTCTCGGATACATCCCCTGTCGTTGCAGTCTGGAATAACCGCCTTCCTGTATCCCGACAGATGACGACCCAACTCTCGGATACATCCCCTGTCGTTGCAGCTGGAATCAACGCCTTCCTGTATCTCGACAAATGACGACCCAACTCACGGATACATCCCCTGTCGTTGCAGCTGGAATCACCGCCTTCCTGTATCCCGACAAATGGCGACCCAACTCTCGAATACATCCCCTGTCGTTGCAGCTGGAATCACCGCCTTCCTGTATACCGACAAATGGCGACCCGACTCTTGATACATCCCCTGTCGTTGCAGCTGGAATCACCGCCTTCCTGTATCCCGACAAATGGCGACCCAACTCTCTGATACATCCCCTGTCGTTGCAGCTGGAATCACCGCCTTCCTGTATCCCGACAAATGACGACCCAACTCTCGGATACATCCCCTGTCGTTGCAGCTGGAATCACCGCCTTCCTGTATCCCGACTAATGACGACCCAACTCTCGGATACATCTCCTGTCGTTGCAGCTGGAATCAACGCCTTCCTGTATCCTGACAAATAACGACCCAACTCTCGGATACATCCCCTGTCGTTGCAGCTGGAATCACCGCCTTCCTGTATCTCGACAAATGACGACCAAACTCTCGGATACATCCCCTGTCGTTGCAGCTGGAATAACCGCCTTCCTGTATCCCGACAGATGACGACCCAACTCTCGGATACATCCCCTGTCGTTGCAGTTGGAATCAACGCATTCCTGTATCTCGACAAATGACGACCCAACTCACGGATACATCCCCTGTCGTTGCAGCTGGAATCACCGCCTTCCTGTATCCCGACAAATGGCGACCCAACTCTCGAATACATCCCCTGTCGTTGCAGCTGGAATCACCGCCTTCCTGTATACCGACAAATGGCGACCCGACTCTCTGATACAATCCCCCTGTCGTTGCAGCTGGAATCACCGCCTTCCTGTATCCCGACAAATGGCGACCCAAACTCTCTGATACATCCCCTGTCGTTGCAGCTGGAATCACCGCCTTCCTGTATCCTGACAAATGGCGACCCAACTCTCGGATACATCCCCTGTCGTTGCAGCTGGAATCACCGCCTTCCTGTATCCCGACAAATGCGACCCAACTCTCGGACACATCCCCCTGTCGTTGCAGCTGGAATCACCGCCTTCCTGTATCCTGACAAATGACGACCCAACTCTCGGATACATCCCTGTCGTTGCAGCTGGAATCACCGCCTTCCTGTATCCCGACAAATGACGACCCAACTCTCGGATACATCTCCTGTCGGTGCAGCTGGAATCACCGCCTGCCTGTATCCCGACAAATGGCGACCCACCTCTCGGATACAGCGCCTGTCGGTGCAGCTAGAATCACCGCCTTCCTGTATCCCGACAAATGACGACCCAACTCTCCGATACATCCCCTGTCGTTGCAGCTGGAATCACCTCCTTCCTGTATCCCGACAAATGACGACCCAACTCACGGATACATCCCCTGTCGTTGCAGCTGGAATCACCGCCTTCCTGTATCCCGACAAATGACGACCCAACTCTCGGATACATCCCCTGTCGTTGCAGCTGGAATCACCGCCTTCCTGTATCCCGACAAATGACGACCCAACTCTCGGATACATCCCCTGTTGTTGCAGCTGGAATCACCGCCTTCCTGTATCCCGACAAATGACGACCCAACTCTCGGATACATCTCCTGTCGGTGCAGCTGGAATCACCGCCTTCCTGTATCCCGACAAATGGCGACCCAACTCTCGGATACATCTCCTGTCGGTGCAGCTGGAATCACCGCCTTCCTGTATCCCGACAAATGACGACCCAACTCTCGGATACATCTCCTGTCGGTGCAGCTGGAATCACCGCCTTCCTGTATCCCGACAAATGACGACCCAACTCTCGGATACATCCACTGTTAACAACGTACACACAAACACACACGCGCGTACGCACACACATACATACACACACACGCGCGCACACACACACATACACCACACACACACACATATCTGGCTGCCAGGCGACAGACGGAAGATGTTAATTGAAGCGTCTGCAGGCTTTGCTAGTGAATGGCAGCCACCACTGATGGACGGTTTCCTCCTGACGAGCTGCCATCAGCCCCTTATCTACTAACTGATAGCTACCAGCAGCCACCACTGATGGACGGTTTCCTCCTGACGAGCTGCCATCAGCCCCTTATCTACTAACTTATAGCTACCAGCAGCCACCACTGATGGGCGGTTTTCCTCCTGACGAGCTGCCATCAGCCCCTTATCTACTAACTGATAGCTACCAGCAGCCACCACTGATGGACGGTTTCCTCCTGACGAGCTGCCATCAGCCCCTTATCTACTAACTGATAGCTACCAGCAGCCACCACTGATGGACGGTTTCCTCCTGACGAGCTGCCATCAGCCCCTTATCTACTAACTGATAGCTACCAGCAGCCACCACTGATGGACGGTTTACTCCTGACGAGCTGCCATCTGCCCCTTATCTACTAACTGATAGCTACCAGCAGCCACCACTGATGGACGGTTTCCTCCTGACGAGCTGCCATCAGCCCCTTATCTACTAACTGATAACAACCAGCAGCCACCACTGATGGACGGTTTCCTCCTGACGAGCTGCCATCAGCCCCTTATCTACTAACTGATAGCTACCAGCAGCCACCACTGTTGGACTGTTTCCTCCTGACGAGGTGCCTTCAGTCCCTTATATAGTAACTGATATCTACCAGCAGCCACCACTGATGGACGGTTTCCTCCTGACGAGCTGCCATCAGCCCCTTATCTACTAACTGATAGCTACCAGCAGCCACCACTGATGGACGGTTTCCTCCTGACGAGCTGCCATCAGCCCCTTATCTACTAACTGATAGCTACCAGCAGCCACCACTGATGGACGGTTTCCTCCTGACGAGCTGCCATCAGCCCCTTATCTACTAACTGATAGCTACCAGCAGCCACCACTGATGGACGGTTTTCCTCCTGACGAGCTGCCATCAGCCCCTTATCTACTAACTGATAGCTACCAGCAGCCACCACTGATGGACGGTTTCCTCCTGACGAGCTGCCATCAGCCCCTTATCTACTAACTGATAGCTACCAGCAGCCACCACTGATGGACGGTTTCCTCCTGACGAGCTGCCATCAGCCCCTTATCTACTAACTGATATCTACCAGCAGCCACCACTGATGGACGGTATCCTCCTGACGAGCTGCCATCAGCCCCTTATCTACTAACTGATAGCTACCAGCAGCCACCACTGATGGACGGTTTCCTCCTGACGAGCTGCCATCAGCCCCTTATCTACTAACTGATAGCTACCAGCAGCCACCACTGATGGACGGTTTCCTCCTGACGAGCTGCCATCAGCCCCTTATCTACTAACTGATAACAACCAGCAGTTCTACCACTGGCTAAATTACTTTGACAGCCACATAACATTATCTATTTAATATTATACTTAAAAATATATTTCGTAAATTTTCATTCTTATATTTTGTAAACATCCATGACTCCAAATCTGTATCACTTTACACACGCAACTCATTTACAGCGAGTTTTTTTTTTTTTTTTTTGCCGATTTGACTCAAATCAGCTTTTATGGTCGTACTCATGATGCGATTTATGAAAACATTACTTCAAATGTCCATCGATCCTACTTACTTGATGACGGAAATGAGGTCCTTTCAAAATCATAATATATATATATATATATAGATATATATATATATATATATATATATATAAAGGGCTGATTTCAGTGGTTAACTAACTTGATCTTTAATTTACGTAAAACGTTTATATATCTAGTTTGGTAACAAAAAAATTAAAATTAGCGACGCTAGAGAGAGTTGACAGACAAATATTTAAGTCTAAGTATGTGTGTGTATATATATATATATAATTTCTGACGAAGCTCATCTCCTGGGGAGGCACGATTTACATTTGGGGAAATGTTCGGAAATCGCATCACTATTACGACCTATATATCAAATAAAATATTTGATATCCTTCAATGGAAATCTGTTTAAAAAAATGGGTTTTGGGGAATATGGGTTTTAACCACATTCACAATCAGTAAATAAAGAAATATCTTTGAGAGGAAATATCATCGTTTTCTATTAGCGCAGAATGTTCAAAAGATCAAACTAAGGAAAGTGTTAGATTAATAATAGGTTGGGACTGCAGGACATGTAAGGAACAAATAGGTTGGGACTGCATGTCATGTAAGGAACAAATAGGTTGGGACTGCAGGACATGTAAGGAACAAAAAGGTTGGGACTGCAGGACATGTAAGGAACAAATAGGTTGGGACTGCAGGACATGTAAGGAACAAATAGGTTGGGACTGCAGGACATGTAAGGAACAAATAGGTTGGGACTGCATGTCATGTAAGGAACAAATAGGTTGGGACTGCAGGACATGTAAGGAACAAATAGGTTGGGACTGCAGGACATGTAAGGAACAAATAGGTTGGGACTGCAGGACATGTAAGGAACAAATAGGTTGGGACTGCATGTCATGTAAGGAACAAATAAGTCAATGTAAGTAACAAATAGGTTGGGACTGCAGGTCATGTTAGGAACAAATAGGTTGGGACTGCATGTCATGTAAGGAACAAATAGGTTGGGACTGCAGGACATATAAGGAACAAATAGGTTGGGACTGCATGTCATGTAAGGAACAAATAGGTTGGGACTGCATGTCATGTAAGGAACAAATAGGTTGGGACTGCAGGACATGTAAGGAACAAATAGGTTGGGACTGTATGCCATGGAAGGAACAAATAGGTTGGGACTGCAGGACATATAAGGAACAAATAGGTTGGGACTGCATGTCATGTAAGGAACAAATAGGTTGGGACTGCATGTCATGTAAGGAACAAATAGGTTGGGACTGCATGTCATGTAAGGAACAAATAGGTTGGGACTGCATGTCATGTAAGGAACAAATAGGTTGGGACTGCATGTCATGTAAGGAACAAATAGGTTGGGACTGTATGCCATGTAAGGAACAAATAGGTTGGGACTGTATGCCATGGAAGGAACAAATAGGTTGGGACTGCAGGACATATAAGGAACAAATAGGTTGGGACTGCATGTCATGTTAGGAACAAATTAGGTTTGGGACGCATGTCATGTAAGGAACAAATAGGTTGGGACTATGCCATGGAAGGAACAAATAGGTTGGGACTGCAGGACATATAAGGAACAAATAGGTTGGGACTGCATGTCATGTTAGGAACAAATAGGTTGGGACTGCATGTCATGTTAGGAACAAATAGGTTGGGACTGCATGCCATGGAAGGAACAAATAGGTTGGGACTGCAGGACATATAAGGAACAAATAGGTTGGGACTGCATGTCATGTTAGGAACAAATAGGTTGGGACTGCATGTCATGTAAGGAACAAATAGGTTGGGACTGAAGGTCATGTAAGGAACAAATAGGTTGGGACTGAATGTCATGTAAGGAACAAATAGGTTGGGACTGCATGTCATGTAAGGAACAAATAGGTTGGGACTGCATGTCATGTAAGGAAGAAATAGGTTGGGACTGTATGCCATGTAAGGAACAAATAATTCCAATGATAAGATTCAAAAGCATTTTTGCATCGTCAAGATGGAAGGTAAGCTTGGTGGTGTGAGCATGTGATGTGGGAGTTGGTGACATCTTGAAATTTCATCCTTGGAATGTTGGAATAATAAATAGTTGGTCATAGGCAGAGAAATCAGCACATATTACAGTCAGCAGAAAATGATGAAATAAAGTTACCTCTTTTTTCGAAGATATATTGACTGCTAATGGTTTGAGAAGATGTTTTACCTGAAAAAAAATATACAGTTGTAAATAGAAAAATATATCTATAGTAGTTGGCAGTTATTATGGAATGTTTTTTATCTATTTTCTCCTAACATAAATAATAAATAAAAGAAAGAATATCCCTTTACTATAATTGTATTGTGTTTACATCTATATCATATTCTGGAATATACATAAGGAACTAATTACAATAACACATATGTAAAATATGAATTTTCATTATACTGTAAAAATAACATGTGTTTTCAGTGTATCGTTTGAGTATGCAAAGTGATACTTTTCTTTACTAGTACAGAAAAGTAACAGCTGTTATTGGAATATTCCTCATTATACTATCATTCATTGTATATTGCATACTTACTTAACCTGTATTTATTAAATCAAAACAATGTTTAATAATAGTGCGTGTTCAAATATTCCCGAAGATATTTTAAATGAAGCAAACATAGCTGTTAGTGAATTAATTCCGAAGAAATCCGGTCATAAGTATGAAGCTGAGTATAGTAACTTCTGTAGATGACCTTAGCAGTTTAATAAACATATGTTTCATATTTTAGAATTCATATCTTTATCTTCTGATTTTTTTATAAGAATAAAAATATTAAAATATTTACCTTATTTCCTTTTAAGAATAGGTACAGTATAATAAAAAGTCATTTTCAACATACGTACGCAAAGTATCTTTTCTCTACTCGGTCTTATTGCCGAACTCGGCTTCGCCTCTTACGTGAAACTCGACCTCGTACAGAAAAGATACACTTTGCGTACTAGTGATGAAAATAACTATTCCAACAATTTAAAGATAGTAAGTGGTTAAATATAGCTCAACTGAATTTGTATCATGCCATAGACGCTACTGGCGTACATAATGCATTCATGTTCAGAAAGCAAATAGATATGTTAGTGATGCAAGAGCCATACTGTCATGGGAATGACATAAACAGAATAAACTTGAAATGTATATCTATATATATATAAAATTGTAACCTCTGTCTATACATTGATTTTGTTCTCGAAATTTCACGATAACTTTTCGTTTCACATGTCATAGGCACCATATCTGCAATTTGTTTCTTTCGTGTATGTTTGTTACCTTTTCACGTATAAAAATGGCTTAACCGAATTTTATGAAACTTGGTATGTATATTACTACTAACCCCAATTAGACTTTAGGCTATATTAATGTTCTCTGAGACGAACAAGAGTGGGGGTTATAAGCGAAGCCTGAAATTAAAAATAGCGATATTTCGTTTCCTATTGGTTTTTCGGCAAATATAAACATAACAAATGTTGTTTATTTTGAGTAACTTTTGTTATATACATTTGTTTTGTATACCGAATTATAAACGTGATATACGCTAAAACCTATAGCGGATGTGAACAATTTTATTTGGCACAAAAGACTCAACAGAACTAAATAAAACTCGGTATGTGTATTAGCACTAACACCTTCATTATAATAAGCCATACCAACATTTCTAGGGACGGGCAGGAGTGGGGGTTGTAAGGGAGGCCTGTATTTAAAAATAGCAGTATTTCGTTTTCTATTCGTTTTTCTGCAAATATGCATATGACTAAAGTCGTTTATTTTTTTATTTGAAGTAAATTTTGTGATATTCACTTTTGACTTATAACAAGGCACAAACGAGATATACTCTAAAACTTTAGCCGGAGCCAACAATTTTATTGGGCACTAACGATTGAACCGAACTTAACAAAAATTGGTTTCAATTAGCATTAATTCTTCTATGATTATAAGCTATATTCAAATTTTTAGGTTAGAACGGGAGTGGGGCTTATAAGGGAGGCCTGAAATAAAAATTCGCGATATTTTATTGTCTATTTGTTTTTCTACAAACGTACACATAACAAAAGTAGTTTACTTTGCTATTTAGAGTAACTTTTGTTTTATACATTTTTTCGGGAACAATGTATGAAGCAAGAAATATGCGTGGAAATATTGATATGCTCAACAATTCTTTCCAATGTGAACTACCAGGTACCTCACCTGGAAAAATTAATTCAAATCTATGTTAATATTTTGACCTTAATAATTCAAAGCTATGCATAATGCACGGGAGACGGCAAATATGACAATATGGAGGACAGTGAAGTCTTACATAAAAAAATAATTTTATTATTTACAAATCCACAGCACCGCGATGAAAACCCCTAAACACTGGGTCGAGTAAATGTCAAAATATTGTGCAAAGTAAAGCCTTGCCAATAAAATACCTACACCATTCAGCCTCAAATGAATTCCCGGGCGAAGCCGGGTATCTGAGCTAGTATATATATATTTTTATTTTTCTAGTAGTTTCCAAATTTCTTTTCGTTTCACATGGCGTTGACACGATATCTGGAATTTGTGGCTTTCGTGTCTTTTTGGTAAGATGTCACCTTTTAGGCTATATTAATATTCTCTGACACAAACAGGAGTGGGGGTTTTAAGGAAGATCTGGATAGAAAAATCGCTATATACCGTTTCCTATTGATTATTCGGCATTCGTGTACCAGCATCATGACAGAAGTTGTTTATTTTGACTTACATCGAAGTGTAAAACAGATATATGCTAAAAACTACTGCGAGTGTCAACAATTTTAAAGAGCATAAAAGAATAAACCCAACTCAACGAAACTCCGCATGTTGGTTAGTATTAACCATAACCTAAATTGAGCAGGTTGACGGGGCATCTATGGAAAAATTTCCGTAACTGTATTTGTTTTCGGAAAAATTGAAAATAGCAAAAGTTGTTTATTTTGATATATAAGTAACTTTTGCTATATACTTTTTTGTCGTAAAACGCAGTATAAGCATGATATGCACCAAGGTAGGTATAATATAAGGCAGGCAATAGCCAAGCAGAATGCAGCAAGATCTACTACGTCACTAGGACCCAAGGCTCGGGGCTGACCAGCTGAAATACGATCAATATAAGAAGTTTTCTGATTTATTTGGTGAATACAATATTAATTTTGTATTCACCAAATTAGTTAGTGGTATATCTTTGTGAATAATACAAACTACTTTAGTCGAATATATTTTACTTGAAATAAACCATGTACGAATTAGATTCCATTCAACATAAATACATAATAGTTCCTTAAAATTGAGATATGTTCGTTTACTTTTAAAAATCGTAATGCTTCTGCGTAATCAACACAATACAAAGACAAACTCTAATATAATAAGATGAAACGATGAAATCAGTAATTACTATTATTACTACTAAAGGCTGTCATTGGCATGTAGTCCTTCTTGTAATAAATAGATGATAATATTCTTAGTAATATTTCTGCGGTATTGACATGCTCATTTTGAAATAGATCGAAAAGTTAGAGCATTGGCAATATGCTGGCAATATGTATAATATAATAATTTGTCCAACGGCCTTTTACTTTTTTGTTTAGTCAGCACTGAATTTGAGCTTTGGATAATATTCGATGACAAATCCTTTCCATTTCTTTTTTTCATTAATTTTTAGCTGTTGATTATCTGATAGCAATCTAGTAATTTCTTTTTTCAAATTAATATTTTTACTTTTCAAATTTTTTTACTTGCATCAGCAAGGACTTTAATTTGGATTCATATTCAGAAACTTTTTTTTTTAAGAGAATACAATCATTACAATCAACTTCTTCTGTATTACCTGAAAAAATACTTTCCATATTTCTGGGAGAAATCTCACTAATGTAACACAGGGCACGTTTACGTATTTCACGTTTCTTACCCCTACATTGTCTAGATGTTTCACTTTTTGAATATAAATAGAGCTAGTAGATGTTTGTTTACTTACGGACGACACTGGTAAATTTAGATAATTAATTTCAATCTATTAGGAACATAGCCTAACAATTCTGCTTGTAAATTCCTTTCATAATCACTATCACTGAAATATTCTGAACAAACCCGAGAAATATCAGGAATGAATTTCAAATCTCCTCGTCTACACTGGACTACCCACTGATTCTTAATTTCTGGGTTTTTCGGGAACCGGTGATAAGATACAGACTTGCCTGATTTCCGAGAGTTGGAACATGTTGCTACAGCAAACTCACTCGGCATTTTGCAAAAAAAATAACTTATAACAATAGAAAATAAATCAATTCACTAAAAGACAACAACGCTCACGATGTAAACAAAGCTGAAAGTGGCACCTAGTGACGTCTTGCGCCAAAGTTGCAAAAAGTTACAATTTGCGCACCTGCCCTGATATGCACTAAATACTATTTCACGAGCCTACTTTTATTATCATTCATTTATGCTTATTTGATGCAGGCGTATTATGACAAATGATCTCCTATTAGATTTGAATGATATTTATAAGTATGATTCGGTTTTATATAAATATATAGCTGAATTTGTAAATACACAAATTAGAATAAAATGAGTATTACTTTAAAGTTTTTGAAAGGAGGCTTTCTTCTTTCGCCAATAATGTTGCCTTTCAGTGCATATGTGTTGAATTGCTGTGGCTTCATTTGGGTGAACATGGTGGGCAATTTAATTGGGAAATCAACATAGTAAAAATGGGACGTGCCAGTACAAATGGTTAAATAGACGCCTTCTGCTTTGGATTTCACTTCCATGGTATCATCTCATTTGAAGAATTCCTGATATATTTAGAACCGCATCGAAATCACCGTCAATGCTATATTTAAAACGTTGGAAAAAAAGGATGGCACTTATATTGTGCATGCTATGCTTTTTCAATATTCCCATAGTGAGCTATGTATAGTTAATGTATTCTCTTTATCACAAAAAAGAACGCTTTAACTGTTGCTCATTTAAAATTAAAAACGAACGTTGCTATTTTTGGAGTTGTAAAAATGAATCCTCTATCAGTTGTTATTCTAGAGTGTAGAAAACAAAAAAAAAAAAAAAAACATAATGAATTTTACTAAGTAGGCTGTAGCTCTTACTACATTTGGATTGATACAATAAATTAAAAAAAATACATGTTTAAAATGTTATCATCCTCAGCAATGGAAATAATTGTATTGAATTCATAATATAATTATTGAACTGACGGCTAATTTTCCCTAATCCACTCGGTCTCATAAAAACAACCCCACAGACCAAATATAATCTACAATGCAACTTCACACTTCAGAAAAAATCAACTTTCGAGCACAATATTAGTTTTGTTTAAGAAGAAATTGAATAAAATACCAGCTACACCCAATAATGCCACAGCTAAAACCAGTAATATACCAGATATATCGAACAATATTCCAGATATATCGAATAATATACCAGTTACAATCAATAATATACCAGCTACAACCCAGTAATACACCAGCTACACCCAGTAATATACCAGCTACACCCATTAATATACCAGTTACAATCAATAATATACCAGCTACAACCCAGTAATACACCAGCTACACCCAGTAACACATTAGCTACACCCCATTTTGCCACAGCTAAAACATGTCATATACCAGCTACACCCCATAATGCCACAGCTAAAACCAGTAATATTCCAGATATATCGAATAATATACCAGTTACAATCAATAATATACCAGCTACAACCCAGTAATACACCAGCTACACCCAGTAACACATTAGCTACACCCCATTATGCCACAGCTAAAAACAGTCATATACCAGCTACACCCAATAATGCCACAGCTAAAACCAGTAATATTCCAGATATATCGAATAATATACCAGTTACAATCAATAATATACCAGCTACAACCCAGTAATACACCAGCTACACCCAGTAACACATTAGCTACACCCCATTATGCCACAGCTAAAACCAGTCATATACCAGCTACACCCAATAATGCCACAGCTAAAACCAGTAATATACCAGATATATCGAATAATATACCAGTTACAATCAATAATATACCAGCTACAACCCAATAATACACCAGCTAAAACCAGTAATATTCCAGATATATCGAATAATATACCAGTTACAATCAATAATATACCAGCTACAACCCAGTAATACACCAGCTACACCCAGTAACACATTAGCTACACCCCATTATGCCACAGCTAAAACCAGTCATATACCAGCTACACCCAATAATGCCACAGCTAAAACCAGTAATATACCAGATATATCGAATAATACACCAGTTACAATCAATAATATACCAGCTACAACCCAATAATACACCAGCTACACCCAGTAACACATTAGCTACACCCCATTATGCCACAGCTAAAACCAGTCATATACCAGCTACACCCCATAATGCCACAGCTAAAACCAGTCATATACCAGCTACACCCCATTATGCCACAGCTAAAACCAGTCATATACCAGCTACACCCCATAATGCCACAGCTAAAACCAGTCATATACCAGCTACACCCAATAATGCCACAGCTAAAACCAGTAATATACCAGATATATCGAACAATATTCCAGATATATCGAATAATATACCAGTTACAATCAATAATATACCAGCTACAACCCAGTAATACACCAGCTACACCCAGTAACACATTAGCTACACCCCATTATGCCACAGCTAAAACCAGTCATATACCAGCTACACCCCATAATGCCACAGCTAAAACCAGTCATATACCAGCTACACCCCATTATGCCACAGCTAAAACCAGTCATATACCAGCTACACCCCATAATGCCACAGCTAAAACCAGTCATATACCAGCTACACCCCATAATGCCACAGCTAAAACCAGTCATATACCAGCTACACCCCATAATGCCACAGCTAAAACCAGTCATATACCAGCTACACCCCATAATGCCACAGCTAAAACCAGTAATATACCAGATATATCGAATAATATACCAGTTACAATCAATAATATACCAGCTAAAACCCAATAATACACCAGCTACACCCAGTAACACATTAGCTACACCCCATTATGCCACAGCTAAAACCAGTCATATACCAGCTACACCCCATAATGCCACAGCTAAAACCAGTCATATACCAGCTACACCCCATTATGCCACAGCTAAAACCAGTCATATACCAGCTACACCCCATAATGCCACAGCTAAAACCAGTAATATACCAGATATATCGAATAATATACCAGTTACAATCAATAATATACCAGCTACAACCCTATAATACACCAGCTACACCCAGTAACACATTAGCTACACCCCATTATGCCACAGCTAAAACCAGTCATATACCAGCTACACCCCATAATGCCACAGCTAAAACCAGTCATATACCAGCTACACCCCATAATGCCACAGCTAAAACCAGTCATATACCAGCTACACCCCATAATGCCACAGCTAAAACCAGTAATATACCAGATATATCGAATAATATACCAGTTACAATCAATAATATACCAGCTAAAACCCAATAATACACCAGCTACACCCAGTAACACATTGGAGTAGATAGTAAATTGTATGTTCTGGGACTATCTCAGGTCATTCACCCCAGACACCTCTCTGCCTTCTGCTTCAGGGTCACTTCCACTTTCGTCACTCGTATTTTTACATACATTTCTCTTTACCAGACATATGAGGGAGAGAAAAAAATATATATAGATAGAAAAAAAATGAAAAAAAAAAAAAACAAGCATTTATTAACCGTACAATTACACACAGTAAGTTAAGCAATATCTTTTTTATACTCAGGTCATTCACCCAGTCACCTCTCTGCCTTCTGGTTCAAGGTCACCCACTTCCACTCTGGTCACTCGTCTTTTTACATACATTACTCCATTGCCTCTGTCATCAGAGATACTAAAGACGTGGTACGGTGCACTTGGTTCGGAGGTATTTTCTTTCTATTGGATGAAGTACATAGAAATACAATTGAAATCTTTAAAGAGGAAATCATATCTCAGCTAGGAAAAGAGGTCGATTTTCAGTTAACAATGGAGTACTTTTACAACAATCGTCTTTTAAATGATTGGATGTTAAATAAAATGAATAATGCACGTGACTTTAATGAGAAAAGACGTAAATTTTGCGAAATGTTACCAAAACGTGGTCCAAGTGCGTTTAACACATTGTTACAAGCGTTAAACAAAATCAATCTCAACAGTTTATCAGAAAAGATGAAAACATATGAAAAACCTTTCAAACAACCTTTAGGTATGAGGGCATAACGAATATAATATTACATCACTCAAATACGGAGAATGAAATGTCTTCAACTAAAAACCGGGGTGCAGTCACGGTCTCGACATTGTATTGTTGCTGAGGGAGCTAAAAACGCCGAAGTTGAAACATTGTACATAAGCTTATAAAAAATCCTCTGTACAGACGTTTTATAAAAGAATACTCGAAGGTGACACTGTCAGATCCGAATGCGAAAGCATTTACAGAAATTAAAACAGAAATAGATAGACTAATGTATTACACAAGAGTTATAAAATCTGACTTTCGAAAAAATGGACATTACATTAGCTGTATTTGGAGTGATCCTGTCCACACGAAGGTCCTGATACGTGTATATGTTGTATAGTATCAAATAGACATCATGACATAAATAAGAAATTAGCAGCTTTATATACATGATGATGATGATTAACTTGAATACTCGTATTATCGTCTTTGATAGATCGTCCGTTCATATCCTTCAACAGGTATGCATGAGGAAGTGTGTCCTGGATTCTGGTTACTTTAAAAATCTCTGCAGACCAATTTGGAGTATAAGACTTAGAAAACACACATTTTTGTTTAGATATTCTAACAAAATCGTTGACCGAAACGTTTTTGTTTTGTTTTTCAAATACAATTATGTCTTTTAACGTGACTGGAAATTTAAGTTTTCAAATGAAATTGGAATATTTACTTGTTTGGATTCACTAACGCGTTCGGGATGACGATTCGAAACGTATTTAGACAGTATTGCACATTTAAGACAATAATCATCCTCGTTTTTTACATTAATAACTGCCTTCTTGTTTCTGATTTTGCGCGGAAGAGGAATATGACTTTTGGGCTTAATGGGAATGTATTTAGGGAGTCTCATTAATAAAACGTCGATTTTTTTTATTGTCCAGCCACTACCTACAAGTTCGGCCTCAGTTATTTCTTTTAAAATTTTTATTTTTTCAAATTCAGCGTTTAGGTCACTTGAGCTGTCCAACTCCGACACCGATGTTTTGAAGTTTCCGTACAAGTTTTCATTTAAAATATTTTCTAATTTCGTTTCCAAAGTAATATTTAATTTTACGTTTTTCCACTGTTCTACATACTTTTCGAGAATAATTTATTAGCCCTACATACTATGGTTTAAGTACGAATCGGGTTCTATTATTCTATCCGAATTTTTAATAAATATTTCCACTACTTGCTCATTAAGGGCTGTATGAACTATTTGGTAGTTTTCGTCCGGTACCGCGTACAAACGGTAAGACTTGGTTTCTCCAATAGGTCTTTTTGTACATTTTGAAGAAGTACAACTAGTACAGGGTTTCACGAGAGATATTTTTTCATGAGCTTTAAGTGAACCAAAATATTTTCTTCTACAATACGCGCATTCACGTTCACATCGTATGCAATCGTATCTGACATGACATGTTAACTTACTTTAATTTTTAAACTGTTTTCCGCAATAAGAGCATTTATTAATTTCCATTTCTTTTCTTTTTTAAACGGTAATTTAAGGGTTTTATTTTTTGTTAATTACTATCCTTTGCTTATTTTAGATGATTATTTTTTCTTAGCGAACAGACTTGTCAAACTTGTCAAGCTCCTTAATATCTATATTGAATGCCCCACCCTTCTTTCCGAAAAATATTAATCCTAATGTCGGTTCTGAGGGAATTGTTCACTTCTTGAATCACTTCGTCATCTAGGATTCTGAGGTACCTTCTAGGTAGCCAAACTTTAACTGTCTCCTCCTTTTCCAATAGGTATGCAATTATGGATATCCCTACCTAAATCACAAATGTTTACATAATTTTTTTTTTTATTTGAATGATTCTTTAATTGTAAAAATATTTTCTATATATTTACCAAATTCGTTGTTTTCAATAATTTCAATTTTTTTATTTTGTACACCGCTTGTAGGAACAAGTTAGATATTATGTATTAAAACGCCAAAGGGAGACGCCCCGAGCTGAATGAACATTTAAGAATATGATGGGGATTTACAAAGAGAATACTTGGCTTAAAACTCTTCAAAGGTGGAAAACAGCTCGACTCACGCTATGGGATTCGAGTCGATGCCTAATGGTGGTCTAGCTTATTTGGAGGACTTACGGACCGTACAGCTGATTGCAAACATTAATGGACTTTATCAATCAATGGGGGAGGTGTATGAGGGATACACCAGGGTTGCTGCATTCTCCTTTACTCTAAAAAAATCCAGAAGGTTTTTATTACAGAGGCTGACTTAAAAAACTATAAACACATTTTTACATAACACGAATGCTCACAATAAGGGGTATATAGTGATGGAGGCGAGGTTTGTTCGGAAGCAGGAGTAGAAAAAATATAAGAAAGTAATATCTAAGCTACTTTTCATCCGCCTATTTGAGCCCTTATGTTTCGTCTTCGGGCAGGCTGCCCCACTGGTAGTAGATTAGCCCTCGCTTCGTTCATTCAAACTTGGCGCAGGTCTCATGCGTGAGGATACACAACCCGTTTTTGAATTTTGGATCGACCCAAACGAACTCATGTGGTTACGTCTCAGATTATGATTAGGATCGAGAAATGCAGGTCACGAAGGAGTGGAAATGATATCGAATCGATAATTGAGGGAGTTGCGAGAAGAGAATATAATATATAGATTTCAGGTTTTATATTCAAGTTCAATAATAACAGTGAAACAGTTCGGGGTCATGTCACGGAAAAATATTCTAAAAGACAACAAACATTATTTTCCATTTGGTCCTTTAAAATTCTGAAAAAAATATCGATGCCAAACCGTTGAAGAATAATTAATGTCACCTCACCTGTTGCTTCTGGTGAAGCGGTCAACAAATTATATACAGGACTGCATAGCACTTTGTTACACTGAATTTGATAAATTGGTCTGGAAAATTTTATAAATGGGTAATGGAAAGGAGGCTTGCAAATTTTTGCTCCACCTATTGATGGCTTTGATGTAGTCACCAAAGACTTCCTTAATAAAAAATTCACCGACATTAACAAAGGCGATAAATACGATGCTCGTCGGTAAGCGGATCACAAACGTCAACGAAACCGCTTGTGGATGAAACGGATGTTGTAACGTTAGGTTACCTGCTGAAATTATTAAAGAGAATGTAGGTATCGAGTCAAGTGTGAAGAAACAAGTTGTCGATGGATTACACAGAACTGCTCGAAAAATTTATCCACGAAGAAGGACTCTTTTGAAAGGAGTGAGTGACTATGGCAAATAGATCTCGTTGAAATGCTCCCTTATGCGAAACTAAATAATGGTTACAGATATTTATTAACGGTTATCGATTCTTTTTAGAAATATGCTTGGGTTCTACCGCTGAAATGGAAGTCAGGAGAGGAAGTCGTTAAAAACCATGAAACACGTGTTTCGATCGAGCAACGCCATTCCTCGAATCATTCAATGTGATCAAGGAAAGGTTCAATAGGACATTAAAGAATAAAATGTCGAAGGCATTTAGGTTAAGAGGGAATTGCAAATTCTTAGATATTTTGCCTACTCTTCTTCATGGATATAACACAACATATCATACTACTCTTGGCATGAGACCGATTGATGTGAGTTCTAGTATAGTTGAAGAGTATTTATTAACTAAAGTATATCCATTAAAATCTACTAAGAAAAAAAGTAAACATCGATTTAACGAGTCAACGTATACGCTCTGGATAAGCAAGAGAACGTATATCCTCAGAGAATTTCTCCCTCGGAAAAAACTGGAACATTTAACGACCTTTAGCTTTTATTAAAGAACTGACGCTAAGACGATAGAGGACTATTACCACTCTTATATGCCTAATTATATAAATGACATGACAATAATGCTATCCCAAATCAATTAAGTAAAGCACATCTTCAAGAAAGACACATAGTCAAAAAGGTTTTATTTCATCCTGACGACTGATGCGGTTCCTCCTGGTAATATACGCCGGAAGATGAACAGCCAATATTTAAAGTTACTTACAAACAATATAATAATTTCAAAAATTACAGCAATTTACACATAGCCTGTAATAGTAATAGACGAGATTTTAGAAATGCGCCTCTTCTCAGGCCAGTATCGAGAACATGGCTCTTCAGACGTGATGACAATGGGGGGAAGGTAAATAAACAAAATGGAACGCACTTCCGAGCACGAAGTAATAGCCTGGGGGGGGGGGCATATGTTATCTCGGGTCAACCCCTGGCATTCGAGACAATAGGACCTGTGACTTATACCGGGAAAAATCCTATAGAAATGTTTTTTAGCATTTCTCCAAAAAAACGTTGCCCAAAGACGTTGAGATGCTATAATCATAAAATCGTTTCCGCCGTACGAAGAGAGATGAACGACAGATCAAAGTACGCGACTGATCTCCGTGACAAACCGGAGCCTGAAAACGTGTCATATTTTCGAGGATAAAATTTCTTTTACCCTACAGATACACGGCCGTCATCGACCATTCACACGATACCGGACGTATTAGAAGGAGTCGCTCACAATCAGTGTAACTTAGAATTTAAAATACACCTAACGCGATTAACGTTTTACTTTCACATCGTTATCTTATGACCAACACTTTAATTCATCAGAAAAACTGGGATTACGATTCTAAACCGATAGAGGTAATTCCGAGCTCCGTCCGGAAAAGTTTATCGCCTATTAAGAAAAAGTGTGGGGTGAATATACAATCAATTTTATTAGTATACAACCAGATTTTTTCCTCAATCACTGCAAGCAATAGCATAAAACCGTAAAACAAATGAACGCCATAATACAAAAAAAAAAACCAATTCCCCGAATAAACAAACAAATTAGTCTCGTGACCAAAAAAGGGGATATTTTCCATACGACTACATTGATACACACCACTAATGCTAGGAGGAATGTAGGCTTCCTGTCCAAAAGAAAAATTCTTTTAAACAACCTAAAATTCAATAACGAACATATATATCGGACGAGGAATACAGACACGGACAAGAAAAATGTGTGGGGAAAGCATTCGCTGTGGTAAACCAAACCGGTGGGGGGGGGGGGGGGGGGGGGGGGGGGGGGGGGGGGCAAGGACATATTTAATAATTAATAATTAAAAAAACATATATATTGTGATAATGTCTTAATTTTTTCAAAATTGTTCGCTCGTTTGCCTATTAGACGTACAAACTCCCGACCCTTGCTTTAAAAACAAAGAAAACACAAGAGTAAACAACCCTACCCCTACCTGCGGTTTTACCAACGAAGCCATGTTGAAAAATTACGAAAGTAAAAATCGAACAACTGACTTGTGAACCCGAAATGTACCTTATGGTAGAAGTCGAATTTACGAGGAGGTATTTACGAATACGAGTCTACACTTAGCCAATGCGCACAAACAAGCACTGTCCTGACTACCATCTAGATTCGTGATCTCACAACTTACCATCTCTACTTGGAATGCTTTCCAGCCTTTATTCGACTGCTATGGAGAGAACGCTTATTTACACCCGTATCGTATTTCGAATGGTGTCGTGCGATCCCCTGACGTATCCGCTAGGATAGAATTAGATTCTCTTGAAGACACCGGCCCGAGAGGGCTGATACTAGAAGTAGATCTGGAATGTCCTGAGAACCTGCATGATACGTTTAACGACTACCCCGTTTTACAACGTCACCAAGTTCCCGGCATTCATAGGAGTCGTAACTGCTGCGAGGAGGCGGAGGAGAAGAAGAAAAAGAAGGGACAATCGGTGAAGAAATTAATTTCGACATTAGAAAACAAAAATAAATACGTTCTCCATTATTTGATGTTGAAATTTTTGCTCGAGCAAGGATTAATTCTGAAAAAAAGTTCATAGAGCAATTTCGTTTAAACAATACCCGTATTTAAAAAAGTACAGTGAAATTAATGTAAATCTGAGGAAAAATGCCGATAGTAATTTCGAAAAAGGCCTATACAAACTTATGAATAATGCAATATATGGGAAAACGCTCGAGCCGGTGCGAAAAAGATAAAGAATCGAATTGGTTACGAGCACACGAAGACATCAAAAATTAATTAAAAACCCATCGTTTTTAGACAGTAAAATAATTGATAAAAATATTGTAGCGATTCATATGAAGAACGAAAAATTAATATTTGATAAACCTATTTTTATAGTTTTTCGGTATTAGAAAAATCTAAATTAATGATCTCAGGTAAGAAAAAACGCCTCGTTCCTTCACTGTTCTTTATTCGATGTGACAGAGCGCTTTCAGAGCATACGCTCCATCATCAGTGCCCTGCTGGCAAACAAATACCATAAAAACGCGTTACAATATGTAATTTAATTGATAAATTTAGAAAATATATGTACATGTTAAAGTTAAAAATACGAAATACAAATTAAATTAAAAATTAAAAAATTGTCAGTAGAATATATAGACAACTTAAATAAATAGTTAAAATAAATAAATTAATATTTACAGTTAAAATGTCTAAAATAGAATAAATAGTAAAAAAAAAAAACCGAATAGTCCAATTAAAATTCAAAAACCAAAAATGAAGGAACAACCACCGGAGGAGCTACAGAAAGCAATACATACAAAAAACGCAAAAGAAGAAAAATAGAAAAGCGAGACAATGACTAACCTCCTCACAATGATGTGACAGGAACCAAGGATTCCCTGTGACTGAGGCCTCGGGACCGGAGAGCCATGAGAGAGGCCTCCGAGACATGCCTCAACCTGGTTCCTTCTCCCGTCTTATTTATATTCAGGCCTCCTTTTTTCATCCTATCTAGCTTTATGAATAGGTTTTCGGCTATGCTCAGAGTCTTGCCTTTTTTTGCTTCGTAAAGGAGCTCATATTTTATAGCAGATTTCTCATGACCCTCCTTCTTTGTGTGGGCATGGAACTCTGTGTCTCTGGTAACATGCTCTTTCAGCCGGGTTCTAATCTTTCTCCCACTTTGACCGACGTACGATGCGTCACAGCTAGAGCATGTTACCCTGTACACTCCCGACTTATTCAGTGAGTCAACAGGATCCTTGACCCTCGGGAGCATTGCTTTCAAAGAGTGTCGACTTTTGAAAGCAGTCGTCATCCCCAGTGTCTTGAGTTTATTTCCTATCTTATGAGACACAGAGCCCAAATACGGAATAGAAAGAGGGAAACGTACGTCCTTATTTCGGTTTATCTGACCGTCGCCGACCTCCATATCCCTAGTCAAATTCCGACGGAGCCTCTTCTGGACTAGTCTGTCCACCACCCTATCCTTGTAGCCGTTGTTGGATGCTATGCACTTGATGTTGCGCAGCTCAGCTTCATAGTTCTTTTCATCCAACGGCACATTCAACAGCCTGTCTACGAGGAAAATCAGGCCTGACATCTTGTATTGGGGGTGGTGGAAAGAATCCGCCGGTATTATCAGGTCTGTCCGATGATCTCTTCCTAAAAATACTAAAAGAATGGCCACTACCTCGCTTCTCTATCTCCAAATATAGGTAGCACATCTTATTATGCTGCTCTACCCCCGGGTTTTTAAATTTCCCCTTTTGGCCCCAATTTTTTGGGGGACGGGAAAAAACCCTTTTTAATTCTAGCGGGGTCCCTTTTTAAAAACGATAAGAAAAATCATCAACATAGCGACCCCAAAAACTCTTTTAACTGAAGAAAGGGGGTTCGGGGGAAAATATTCCTTTTTTCCCCTTTTGGGGTTAATAAACAATCGGCAGTAGGGGTATCCCCGATCCCAAAATTTAAAACCCTTTTGGCCCTTTTTTTCCCCGTGCCACTAAAAATTTTAAAAAAATTTTTAACCCAAAACAACCGAGAGTAAGTGAAAATTGGGGTTAAAATTTAAAGGGGGGTTGACATTTTTTTTTTTTAAAAATGCTCGAAAAAACCTTATGACGTGTGGGGGGGGAAAAATTTTCCCCCCAAAAATTTTGGGGCAAACTGTTTTAAAAAATCGACACTTTTTTAAAACAATGCTCCCCGGGGGGTTTAAGGCCCCGTTTGGGGCTCCTGTTTTAATCGGGATGTACGGGGGGAAATTTTCCTAGCTGTGAGCATCTACGTCGGTCAAAGTGGGAGAAAAAATTAGAACCCGGCTGAAAAAAGCTTTTTCCAAAAAGGGGGAAAACAAAATTTCCCCTGCCCCCCCCAAAAAGGGGAAGGGGGGTCAGGGGAAAATCGGCAAAAAAAGAAAAGACCCTTTTTTTTGAAGCAAAAAAAAGGGCAAGGGGCCCTTTTTGGGGCCATACCCCAAAACCTATTCAAAAAGAAAATAGGTTTTAAAAAAAAGGGGGGCTGAATTTTTAAAAAGGGGGGGAAAAGGGGGGCCAGGGTTGGGGGCATTCTCGGGGGGGCCTTTTCTTCGGGCCCCTGGGGCCCGGGGGCCCCCATTTCCAAAAGGGGGTCCTTGGTTTTTGTCACTTTATTTTTTTAAAGGGTTAAAGGCATTTTCTCGTTTTTCTTTTTTTTCTTCTTTTGCGTTTTTTTTTGGGGATTTTTCTGTACCCCCCCGGGGGGTTTTTCCCTTTCTTTTTTTGGTTTTTAATTTTTTTGGACTTTTTTGGTTTTTTTTTTTAAATTTTTATTCTTTTTTAAAAATTTTTAAACCCCGTAAATTTTAAATTTTAAATTTTTTTTTTCTATTTTTTAAAAGTTGTCTATAAATTTTTCGACGAAAAATTTTTTAAAATTTTAATTTTTAACTTGTGAATAGTTTTTCTTTTTTTTCTGTAAATTTTCATTTTGGGCACTAATTTTAGGGGGAAAATTTAAATTTTATGTTTTTTTTTTAATTTTTCCCCAAGACCGCCCTTTTTTTTTTTCAAAATTTTTAAAAAATTTTTTAATTTTTTATTTTAACGGGGTTTTTTTAAAAGGTTTTTTTTTTCCCCCGAAAAGGGGGACTGAAAGGGAAACGTTTTGCTCTGAAAACGCTCTGTCACATCGAATAAAGAAAATAAAGGGGAAGGGGCCCCCTTTTTATTTCTTCCCCTGAGATAATAATTCCTTCACCACCAGCACCTCAAAAATGGATATAGAAGTTTTTCCAAGCAATTTTCTGGATTAAAAAGTTGGACAACGTAAGCCCCCAAAAATGGGGGTTTTGGGGCAAAAAAATAGGATATGAAAAAATAGGAAAAATTTAAAAAATTTCTTCAAATTTTAAATTTTAAAAATGGGTTAGCAAGTAAGAAAAATTTTTCAAAAAAGAGCGGAAAGACTTTTAAAAATGTTTCCTTTTTTTATTATTTTAAAAATTTAAGAATCTTTTGGGGGTTCCCAGTGGGTTTTTTTGATGTTTTTTTTGTAAAATTTTTTTTTTAAAAAAAATGAAATAAAAAAAAGGTTTAAAACCGGGACAGCCTTGCTTTCTACATGAGGCTTTAGGAAAAAAAAAGTTTTGAAAATAGCAATAGAGTTTAGTGGGGGGCGTTTCCCAAAAAAGTGTTAAGTATTCAATTTTTAAAAAAATGGCAATTTAAATGCCCGACTAAAATTAAAAAAAAAATTTTTAAAGAAATTTTGAAGAAGTCGGCCCAAACCCCCGAGAGATAAGGGGAAAATGAGGGGAAAGGGGGGTCCCCGGATTATTTGGGGAAACCCTGGATTAGTGATTGTAGCCCCTTTAAGAAGAATTACAGAAATCAATAGTGCCCCCCCGGGGGGTTTTTAAAAAAAAAATAAAAATAAAAAATAAAAAAAAAGATATAAAAACTTGGGGAATACGATTGTAAAGTTTAAATTTTTTCCGAGGACAGTTTTAATTAAAAGTGTTAAAATTTTTCACCCCGGGGGGAAAATATCAATTTTTAAAAAAAAGGGCTTTAATTTTTTTCCCAAAAGGGGGGACCCGGGGGAAAGGTATAATTGATCAAATTTTGGTAGAAGGGGTTGTTGTGTAATGCCCCATGAAGGGGGAAAAGCTTTTGAAAAAGAGAGGTTTTATATGTTTTTGGGTTTTTCATAGTGGTTCTCAAAAACAAAAAAAATAATAGTAAACTTTTTCCATAATAAAAAAATTTTCCCCTTAAAAGGGTTTTTTTAAAAATTTTAAAAAAAAAATATAAAAAAAGGTTTTTAAAAAAGAACAATTTGGGGTTTTTCTTTTAACCTTTTAAAGGGGCCAAGGTTTTTTTCATTTGAGCAAAGTTGGGGGATGGAATTTTAAATGTATTTTTTTTTGATTTTTGGGGAAAGGTGCACCCAAAACACGTGACCCCCAAGGCTCGTTTTAATTCAAAAATAAAAAAGCTAAAAATTTCGACCCCCCAAACTTTTTAAAAAAGGGGAATTTCCCCAACCCCCGTAAAAATGAACCCTCTCCCCCCCCTTCTATTTTTTTTTTTTTTCCCCCCGTTTTTTAAAAAAACCACCCCCTTCAGACCCATTGTATCATTTTTAAATGGCTTCCCCTTGGAAAAAACTCAGTAAACGTTTTTTTACAAATATTTAAAAAAAATTCCCTTTTAATTCAAACCCCCCACTCAATATCCCAAAAATAGAGGTTGTCTCCAAAAAAAACAGGTTTCTTTCACGGAAAACCCCAAAAATCTTGGAACATTTGAGTTTGGGGGAAAATTTTGGGAATATTCCCCCCCAAAGGGGCAAAAGGGGGTTTTTTGGGGGAAAATTTTTCAAAAAAAAAAATGTCAACCCCTTTTAAATTTTAAGGGAAATTTTTTAAGCTTACTCTCGGTCTGTTTTGGGTCAAAATTATTTAAAATTTCCCCGTGGCAGCTGTTTTTTAAAAAAGGCCCCTGGTTTTTAAATTAAAAGGGGGGGGGCAGCCCTCTACGCCGATATGTTTATGAACTACGGGAAAAAAAAGGTTTTTTTTTTCCCCCCAAAAACCCCTTTCTTCTTTTTTAATGGTTCTGGGGTGCTATGGTTTTTTTATTTTTTTTTAAACTTTTTTTTAAAAATCCCCGCAAAAATTTAAAAGGGTTGCACTCTTTTCCTGAATATTTTTCCCTTTTGGGAAAAATAAAGTACCCCAAATAGAGCAGCAAAAAAATGCCGTGCTCCCCGTTTTTTGGGGGGGAAAATTTAAGGGGGAGGAGGGCCCCTTTTTTTAGTATTTTTAGGAAGAGATCATCGAAAAAACCCCTTTGGGGGGGGGAAAATTTTCCCCGGGGGATTTTTTTCCCCCAAAACCCCCCCCAAAAAAAATTTTTAAAGGGGCCCGATTTTCCCCCGTAGCCCGGCTTTTTAATTTTTCCCTTTTTGGGTAAAAAAAACTATAAAACTGAGTTAAAAAATTTTAAGTGATGGGGCCCCAAACCCCAAAAGGCCCAAGGGGAAAATTGGGGTTTTGGTTTTCCCCCGACTAGCCAAAAGGTTTCCGCCCGGGGAAATTGATGGGGGAATTTTGGGGGTCGGCCCCCCCGGGCAAAAACCAAAAAAAAAGGGCGTACGTTTCCCCTTTCATTCCTTTTTCTGGGTCTGTTTCATAAAAAAAAAAGGAAAAAAAAAAAAACTCAAGAAAACGGGGGACGACTGCTTTCAAAAGTCGACATTTTTTAAAAAACAATGCCCCCCGGGGGCAAGGACCCCCTTTTTACTCATAAATTTTAAGGGGCGGGATGACGGGGGTTTAACATGCCTAGCTGTGACGCATCTTTTCGTCGGGAAAAAAGGGGGGGAAAGTTTAAAAAACCCCGGCTAAAGACCCCTGTTACCAAGGACACGAGTTCCATCCCCCCAAAAAAAAAGGGGGGGTTTTTTAGAAATGGGCTATAAAGTATGACCCCTTTTTCGAAGAAAAAAAAAGGCCCCAAGGGGGTCTGGGGGATAGCCAAAACCTTTTTCTTTAAAAAACTAATAGGATAAAAAAAAGGATCCTGAAATAAAAAAGGGGCCGGGGGAAGGGGGCCAGGGGGGGGCCCCGGGGCTCGGAGGCCCTCTCATGGCCCTCCAACCCCCCCCGAGGCCCCAGCCCCCAGGGAATCCTTTTTTTCCCGCCCCCAAAATTTTGGGGGGGGAAAAGGGGGGTTTTCCCTTGTCCCCGCTTTTCTTTTTTCTTTTTTTTGCGTTTTTTTTAAAGTATTCTTTTTTTTCCCCCCGGGGGGTTTTTTTCCTTAAATTTTTTTTTTTTTAAATTTTTTAAATTTGGGCTATTGGGTTTTTTTTTTTTTTTCTATTTATTCTTTTTTAAAAAATTTTTTAAATGTAAAAATTAATTTATTTTTTTTTTAAATTTTTTATTGAAGTTGTCTTATATTTACTGAAAAGTTTTTTTTTTAATTTTTAATCTTTGGGGAAAAAAAAATTTTTTTTTTTTTTTGTAAATATTCCTGGGGAAAAATAATTTTTAGGTTGAAATTTAAAGTTTAAAAATTTTTTAAAAATTTCCCAAAAAAAAATTTTTCATATATTTTCAAAAAATCAATTTGGAAAAATTTAAAAAATTTTTAAAGGCTTTGGGTTTTTTTGGGATTTTTTTTGCCAGCAGGGCAAAAAATTGGAGCGAAGGGGGTGAAAGCGCTCTGCACATCGAAAAAGAACAGTGAAGGAACGAGGCCTTTTTTTTTTTTCCTGAGATAATTTTTTTTGATTTTTCTAAAACCCAAAAAAAACCCCCAAAAAAAAAGGGTTTTTCAAATTTTTAATTTTTCCCTTCTTCTATGAACCCCCACAATTTTTTTTTTTAAATTTTTTTCCCCCCTAAAAACGATGGGTTTTTAATTAAATTTTTTTTTTCCCCTTTTTTTTGCTCGTTTTAACCCCAAAACCCAATTTTTTAAAAATTTTTTGCACCGGGGTCGAGCGGGGTTTTTCCCCCAAAATTTAAATTTTTAAAAAGTTTGTTTTAAAGGGGCCTTTTTTGAAATTAAATAACGGCCCTTTTTCCTCAGATTTACATTAAAAATTTTTTTGTACTTTTTTAAAACGGGTTTTTGTTTTTTAAAAAAAAAAATTGGGGGGTAAAGAAATTTTTTAGGGAATTTTTAACCTTTTTTTTGAGCAAAAATTTTCAACAACAAAAAAAAAGAACGTATTTATTTTTGTTTTTTAAAGTCGAAATTAATTTCTTCACCATTGGGCCCTTTCTTTTTTTCTTTCCTCCGCCCCCCGCAGCATTACCCCCCCCCCCATGAATCCGGGAACTTGGTGACGTTGAAAAGGGGAGTGTTTTAAAAAAGTATCAAGAGGTTCCCGGGGGGTTCCAGATCTACTTTAAATTTTTAAAAACCCCTCGGGGCCCCGGGGTCTTCCAGAGGGAAAAAAATTCTCTCCTAAAAAGGGTACGTCGGGGTCGCGGGGGCCCTTCCCAAATCCGATACGGGAAAAAAAAGGGGGGCCATAGCATCGAATTGGGGGGGGGGGGGGTGGGGGGGGGGGGGGGTGGGGGGGGGGGGGGGTGGGGGGGGGGGGGGGTGGGGGGGGGGGGGGGTGGGGGGGGGGGGGGGTGGGGGGGGGGGGGGGTGGGGGGGGGGGGGGGTGGGGGGGGGGGGGGGTGGGGGGGGGGGGGGGTGGGGGGGGGGGGGGGTGGGGGGGGGGGGGGGTGGGGGGGGGGGGGGGTGGGGGGGGGGGGGGGTGGGGGGGGGGGGGGGTGGGGGGGGGGGGGGGTGGGGGGGGGGGGGGGTGGGGGGGGGGGGGGGTGGGGGGGGGGGGGGGTGGGGGGGGGGGGGGGTGGGGGGGGGGGGGGGTGGGGGGGGGGGGGGGTGGGGGGGGGGGGGGGTGGGGGGGGGGGGGGGTGGGGGGGGGGGGGGGTGGGGGGGGGGGGGGGTGGGGGGGGGGGGGGGTGGGGGGGGGGGGGGGTGGGGGGGGGGGGGGGTGGGGGGGGGGGGGGGTGGGGGGGGGGGGGGGTGGGGGATATTTTTTATTTGTTTCCTTCCTATAGTATGGCTATAAGAAGGCCCGTTTCTTAGTTCCTGCAGAGTCCCATGCAAAGTTAGCATATCACATGGCATTTGTTTTGTGTGTTACAATTAATTTATACATAAATTATTTCAAAGATATGATATATATATATATATATATATATATATATATATATATATATATATATATATAGGATGTGTTTTTCTTTTCGGTGGTTTGGTCAATGTTGGTAAATATTATTTTATGACAATATTTCGAGAATCTTTATTTTCTCTTCTTCAGGGCTGTAAAAATTACATGTAGCTACTTTATAATATTGCACATTGTTATTACACATTATTGTAAAAGTGTTTTTTCCTTATTATTACTTACCAAGACTAATAATCTATAACTATTATACATTCTTATGCACATGACAGGGTTATATTAACCTTCCTGTTTGTTACATTAGCAGGGTCCACAGCCTTTTGTATGATTTGTATATTTATAGTAAGGTGTCTTTGTTTGTTAAACTATATTATAATTGTATGTACTGTAGTTATATTATTTTACAATAGTTATTGCTATGTCACTATTACAATTAATGCTATGTTTAATTGAATCTATGTTATTGCCACTTACCACTATGTTTATTGCAACTTATATTATTTTACAGGTAATTAGTTATTGCTATGTACTACTACAATCATTGTCTTGTTATTTTAAATTATAATTATTGTTGTGTTGTGTTAAAGTTAATTCCTATGTTGCATCCATGTTTGCTATTTTATATTATTATATTTAATATGTTTTATAACAACCATTCCTGTTGTGTTACTAAAATCATTGTTATGCCTATATTAGAGCTATTCTTAAGTTGCACTATTATTATTCTATTATGTTTACAGTTATTAATGCTGTTTGTAGATATATTTTTATTAGAGCCACCTTCTTGTTGTATTAGATCTATTTAATGTTTATCAATGTTATAATATGTTACAGCTGTTATAGTGTTATATATATATAATATATAATATATATATAATAATAGATGATATGGGTATTATAAATATTGTGGTGATATGGGGTGCTCGCGTGTTATGTATGTGAATATATGTTTATGTAATGGATATGAATATTGTATAGTGTTGAGGTGGTTTTATGGTATATATGTTGCAGTATATGGTGCTGAGTTTGTCAATGTCTGTCTTTTTGTTGCATGTGTTTTTGTGTTGGGCTATGTATAGCATTTCCTTAAACATTCTTTTGGATTTGTTGGGTTCTATGTCTAGTATTTGTGTTTCGTTGTATTTGAAGTTAATTCTTTATATATATGTATATATATATAAAGAATTAACAACGTTAAAAGTAAAGTAAAAACATATAAAGAGAAGATTATTAGTCTTAAAAAGAAAAAAAAAATAATGAATATCCTATAAATATTTTAAGTATAGTAGTTGTATCAGCTATAATAAGTATTCAACCGATTAATTGTATCAAAAGCATGTTCTGCATATATTTTAAAAGCATTATTATATTTTAAGAATAACTTGTCCTTCTTTCATCGGAAATTTGCCCTTTTCTTTGTTCAATGTCTTGTTTTAGTTTTTGTCGTTCGTTAGTAAGTAGTCTGCAGTCGTATCATTAAGTTGTTTGACTTGTTTTGTGGAGTTGAGGTAAAAATCTGAGTAATTCACAGGGGCAAAGTATTGTTGTATTTTCATGTATTAAATCCGTTGGTAAGTAAGAATTTAGCACACACACACACACACTCACACACACACACACACACACAATCACCACGCTACACACACACACACACACACACTCTCAAAAAACAAACACCCACACACACACACACACACACACATCACACACACAACACAATATATATATATATAATATATATATATATATATATATATATATATATATACTAGCTCAGATATCCTTCGCACCGGGAAATCATTTGAGGCTGAATGGTGATGGTTGTTTTTTTGGCAAGGCTTTACTTTGGCACAATATTTTGACATTTGGCCCGTCCCCAGTGTTTAGGGTTTTTATACCCGTCGTTTGCCTGTGGGAATTTTGTTTAATAATAAAAATTAATTTTAGCACATTTCCCTTGAGGGAAATCAGCTATTGAGGGTTTGTACTCCACAATGATGCGATTTTTCGAAATTTTTTCTTTGCAAATGACCATCGATCCTACCCAGGAGAATATGAAACGGAAAATGAGGTCCGTTCAAAACTGAATATATATATATATATATAAATACTATATATATATAAAAATATATATAAACATATATATATATATAATATAAAATTATATATATATATATTTGTCTGTTACCGCTCTAGCGGTCGCAATTTTTGATCGTTACTAAACTCGATATTTAGTCGTTTTATGTAAAAAGAAAGATCAAGTTTGTTAAGGGCTGAAATCGGACCAGTGGGAGGGGGGGTTTAGAGGGAAGGATTTTCGAAAATTCGAAATATCTCCGTTACTATATCCGGATGGAAATATTGTACAGAATCAATCTTATTGCAAATTTCATTTACTATAAATATTGTTATATACATTTATTCCCTATCTTGAATATTAACCGAGATATATGCATTTTTATGAAATTTGGACCGATAACGGATTTTTGAATTTCCCGCGAAAAGCTAGTTCGGCCTTTAGCCGTAACTGTTCGGCTCTCGTATGGAGATTTCTCTATTGTATAGCTTCACGTGGGAAATCTGCTTAGTTTACGCAGCCCCTGCGTGACGGACTTTTTTATTAAGACTTCACTGTCCTCCATATTTTCATATTTCCCGTCTCATGTGCATTATGCATAGATTTGAATTATTAAGGAGAAAATATTAACATAGATTTGAATTAATTTTTCCAGGTGAAGTACCTGGTAGTTCATATTGGAAAGAATTGTTGAGCATATCAATATTTCTACGAAAATTACTTGCTTCATACATTGTTCCCGAAAAAATGTATAAAACAAAAGTTACTCTAAATAACAAAGTAAACAACTTTTGTTATGTGCACGTTTGTCGAAATAGACAACAAATAGACAATGAAATATCGTGAATTTTTATTTCAGGCCTCCCTTATAACCCCCACTCCGGTTCGAACCTAAAAATTTTAATATAGCTTATAATCATGGAAGAATTAATGCTAATTGACATACCGAGTTTTGTTAAGTTCGGTTCAATCGTTAGTACCCAATAAAATAGTAGGCTCCCGCTAAAGGTTTAGCGTATATCTCGTTTATACTTGGTTATAAGACATAAGTGAACTTTTACTCGAAAATATGGAAATTTCAACAGTCGTAATTCCGATTACACGTCTAACATATGGAAATAAGGTGATTGATGTTTTATGGGACTCTGGATCACAACAAACAGCCATAAATGAAAATTGTTATCAGCAAAATAAAAATGGTCTCCCAATTTTAAGCGAATTCGGTTTATCGGCAAAAGTAAAAGGGGCTTTTGGGAAGAGATTGAAACCGATAAAAAAACATATATTAATGAGCACTACCTTTTGTAATGAAACGATAAATTTAAATTATTGGGTAATACCTGATCTAGTGTACACTATTATTTTGGGTATTGACACTATGGAAAAAGTTAAAACTCTAATATACTTAGAAACCCACCAAATTAGAATACATTTGAATAGTAAAATATTGGAATTTAATTACAACGAAGTTAAAAGAAAGAAAATAAAGAAAATCGGAACATTGGATATTGGAGAGGATAAACTTAATATCAATTTTTTTGATATGGGTAGAATCGTAGAATATTATCCGCAATGTGATGTTGAAAATAAACATATTCGGAATCAACTAGAAAATTTAATAAATAAAAACAAAGAGATATTTCGAGAAAAAGCAGGCTTGATTAGACATTATACTCACAAGTTAGAATTGATTCCCGGTGTAAATTTTATAAAAGGTAGAATATATCCAATACCACATAGTCTAGAGGAACAGGTGGCTAAGGAATTGATTAAAATGGAAAATAATGGAATTATTGAGAAATCCTATACTAGTTTTATTAATCCTTTGGTAGTAATAAAGAAAAGGAATGGACAAATACGGCTATGCTTGGATGCCCGTCAACTAAATAAATGTTTAATCCCACAATATGAACAGCCCCTTAGTATCGATTATGTCTTGTCGAAATGTAGAAACACCAAATACATGTCACTTCTTGACCTCCGAAATTCATTTTGGCAAATTCCTTTGAGTGAAGAATCAAAACAATATACTGGGTTTGTATTTAAGCAGCAGGGATATGTTTTCAAGGTCACGCCGTTTGGACCAAAGACCTCATGTTCTGCTCTGATAAGGGGACTCAATCCGATTGTTCAACAGGTTTCAGAATTTGCTATGGTTTTCATAGACGACATTTTTGTTTTTTCTGATACTCCCGAAGAACATTTAATTCATCTGGAAATAATAATGAATCTTTTAGCAAAGTGTAATTTAACCATGAATCTCGATAAAGCCAAATCTTTTTGTAATAAAGTAACATATCTGGGTCATGTTATATCATCTAAGGAAATTGAAATGTGTCAAGAAAAAATTGAAGCGATTCAAGAATTTAGGAGACCCCGTAGTGTAAAGGAACTGAAAGGATTTTTAGGTTTGACTGGATTCTAAAGGAGATTTATTAAAAACATGGCACAATTAAATATTCCATTAAATAAATTATTAAAAAAGGGGCAGAAGTGGAAATGGGACGAAGAAAGCATTTCTATCTATAAAGGAAGCATTTTGTAGACAAATATTACTTCATGTGCCTAAATCCCAGTTAAGATATATAGTCCAAACGGATGCTAGCAACGCAGCTATTGGTGCACAATCGTATCAGAGACACCCGGACGGTGAAGCAATTCCAATTTATTTTGCTACCCCTGCTTTAAATAAGTATCAACAGAAATATAATTCATCAGAACTAGAAATGTTAGCCATAGTGTTTGCATTAAAGAAATTCCGACAGTATCTGTTGGGAAGACAATTTACTATTATCACAGATAACCATAGTTTAACCCATATTAAAGATTGTAAACTAACATAGATTATCCCGATGGATTATGTTAATTCAAGAATTTGATTTCACAACTGAGCACTGCAAAGGAAGAGAAAATATAGTTGCTGATTCATTAAGCCGATTTGTCGGTGAACGCTCTTACGAAGAACATAAGATAATGGCAACTGGGAAAATCAATTTATCTAGGAAAAATATTCGACAACGGGTAGAGAACTTACCATATTTTCAGAAACATGATGATTGTCTAGGAAAAATATATAAGGAAACAGAAGAAAATGAAACAGACCGGTATTGTATCGAGAAGGAAATTTTATTAAAGAAAACTGAAAATTTTTGGAAAGTCTGTTTAGATACAGAAACATTAAAATTATTTATTCGTTATGTACATCAATTGTATGCTCATATTGGCATCCGGAAAACATATGAACTTATCCAGCATGATTTTTATCACCCAAAATTATTATCTATCACTAAGGAACTCGTCAGTTGCTGTGAAACTTGTCAAAAAACTAAATTTGCTAATAAGAGATTATGGGCATCAATGCCAAATATAATAACTTCTAAGCCGCTTGAAATGAAAGCGATAGATTTTGTAGGGCCTTTCCCGTTATCTGAAAATCAAAATAAATATTTATTGACTTGACTAGATATTTTAAGTAATTTTATCCGAATATACCCAATTCAAAAATGTAATAGTGCAACCGTTATAAATTGTCTATTCAACGATTACATCCCAAAGTATGGTAGACCATCTAAAATATTAACGGATAATGGAACTCAATTTATTGCGGATAAATGGCACAAAACACTGGCCAAGTACAAGATAACATGGATTCGAACATCAATCCGACACCCACAGGGTAATCCAGTAGAAAGAGCACATCGAACCATTTCAAAATTTCTCCGAGTTCTAGTAAAAAACCGTCACGACATGTGGGAAAATTACATCAAAAAAGTGGAATCATGCATGAATGAGGTAATACATGAAACAACATATTTAACCCCATGTCAAATTATGTTAGGTAAAACACCTCAACGTGAATGGATCAAATGGTTAGATTTGGAGCATTTGGTTAGACCTGATGAAGAAATGAATTTTTACTTAACACTTGCGGCAGAACGGACACGCCGAGAGTGTCAAAAGAACAAAGACAGGTGGGACCGGAGTAGAACAATAACGGAATTACAACCTGGTACTAAGGTGTTAGTTAAATCCCTGAGGGTATCTAAAACTAAAGAAAAAGTATATGCCAAGTTTCTAGAAGTGTACGAAGGTCCATATGAGATTAAGAAAAGTTATGGTAACGGAGCATATTTATTGACTTATATTAATTCTGGAAATATTAAGGGAAAATTTAATATCCAAGAACTAAAAATTTATAAAGAAATTATTGATACCAAAATAAAGCAATAATAATAAAAAAAAATAAAAATATATAATATATGGTATTGTTATAAATTTTAATAAAAAAATATTTAGTAATATAAGAAAAATAAAAAAAAAATATATAAAATAATATATATATATAAAATATATTTTTTTTTTCTGTTGGGGGCATATGTAACGGGCTAGCACATAGGCCTGAAAGAATAGTATGTCCGTCTCTATTTAAATGATTAGATTAGTACTAGGGCTCCTTAAGAGAGGGTAGCACCTGTCAAGGGACAGTGATGAAGCCATGGACCGAGAGAGTGCAGCCGTGCGAGTCCAAAGTACAATCTGGAGGACAGGAATCGGGGAGTCGGTGCCGAGACACGGAGAAGTGAGTGTCATTTTAAGTATTATTTTCTATATGTGCTAAGTGACTAAGATATTGCAATATATTTGCGGATCTGTGAGTAAACAGAACAATTTAACTTATATAATAGAGACGATAGGACACTATGATTGCTTTCCGTGCATGATGGCCCTGAGAAGTCCATGTGAGCCGCCGAGTAAATTAATTAAAATTTAATAATAATAATAATTAACTGTAAACGTTACAATATATATATATATATATATATATATATATATATATATATATGTGTGTGTCTGTTAACGCTCTAGCGGTCGAAATTTTTGTTTGATCGTAACCAAACTCGATATTTAAACGTTTTATGTAAAAATACAGATCAAGTTCGTTAATGGCTGAAACGGACCAATGGGAGGGGGGTTTCGAAAACTCGATATATCTCCGTTACTATACGTCGGATCAGATATTATATAGAATCAATCTTATTACAAATTAAATTTACAATATTCTGAGTTGGTATTCTGGCAGGTGGAAGTGACTTCTAATGTAGGTAGGATGAAATAATGTAGGCTACGCTTCCACTATAATAATTTAATAACACGGCAAAGCGCTTTCGATGCTGTGCATCATCGTCAGTGCCCGAAGGTTTTCGATGTTGACCTGTCGGCTCTTGGAGCTAGACTGGCTTTTCATTCCCCCTGCTTTGCCGTGTTATTAAATTATTATAGTGGAAGCGTAGCCTACATTATTTCATCCTACCTAAATTTACAATAAATATTGTTATATGCCTTTATTCTCTATCTTGAATATTAACCGAGATATTTGCATTTTTATTAAATCTGGTTCGATAACGGACGTGAATTTCCTGTCAAAAGGTAGTTCGGCCAGTTTCCGTAACTGATTGGCACTGGTATGGAGATTTCTCTATTGTATTACAAAACGTGGGAAATCTGCTTAGTTTACGCAACCCCTGCGAGACGGACTTTTCTTGAAATTACAAATGATTCTCCTAATTAATGAATAAAATTGGAATTATGAAATAAATATAAGCTGGAAAGGAAGAAGACTTTATTGCATTGACGAATGTGTCAGATATCAAGAGGCATAGGGAACATTCAGAATTAAGCTACTTCTGCTACAAATGATTTAGTCAAATATATTGAAGATAAGAATCATTGTACATATTTTTGTATCATCTAAATAATCCAGCTGCAGCAGCTAACACTGAAATGAACAACAAATTAGCAATGAATCTATTCGCCGACGAACTAACATTCTTCTCAATGAGAGCCTTGAAGAAATGAGCAGACTTCTTCAATGTCCTAGTTCTGTTGGGATCGGTGAAATCAACACGGATCAATCCAAATTTCATCCTGAAAAAAAAGGAGGCATTATTGCAACGTGTTTAATTAAAATGCCACGAATGGATATTTGCATTTTATAATATTATGTGGGTAAATCATATAAACCATGTTTCCCTTAGTTCAACAAATTTGGGAAAGTAACCCGTCTATATAACAATATTGTCCCACTATATATATATATATATATATATATATATATATATATATATATATATATATATATATATATATTATACACATACACGCATGCATACATAAATATTTATTTTCACTGTATACATAGTCAAAATAATTCTATTGTGCAGCCTACAGTAAACAAATATGCTTTTTTATATATATACTAGCTCAGATACCCGGCTTCGCCCGGGAATTCATTTGCGGCTGGATGGTGATGGTATTCTTTTGGCATGGCTTTACTTTGCACAATATTTTGACATTTACCCTTCCCAGTGTTTAGGGTTAAAACCCGTCGTTTCTGTGGATTTGACAATAATAAAATTAATTTTTTATGTAAGACTTCACTGTCCTCGATATTGTCTTATTTCCCGTTTCCTGTGCATTATGCATAGATTTAAGTTATTAAGACAAAATATTATAATTTGAATTAATTATTCCAGGTGAGGTACCTGGTAGTTCATATTAAAAAGAATTGTTGAGCATATTTCTCTAAATAACCAAATAAACAACTTTTGTTATGTGCATATTTGTCGAAAAACGAATAGAAAACGAAATATCACTATATTTAATTTCAGGCCTCCCTTATAACCCCCACTCCTACGCGTCCCTAGAAATGTTGGTCTCGCTTATTATAATGTAAGCGTTAGTGCTAATACATATACCGAGTTTTATTTATTTCGGTTGGGTCTTTTGTCCTAAATAAAATTGTTCACTTCCGCTATAGGTTTTAGCGTATATCTCGTTTATAATACGTTATACGAAAAAAGTGTATATAACAAAAGTTACTCTAAATAACAAAATAAACAACTTTTGTTATGTTCATACTTGCTGAAAAACCAATAGGAAACGAAATATCGCTATTTTTAATTTCAAGCCTTCTTTACAACCCCCACTCCTGTTCATCCCAGAGAATTTTAATATAGCCTAAAGTCTAAGTTGGGTTAGTAGTAATATACATGCCAAGTTTCATAAAATTCGGTTCAGCTGTATACACGTGAAAAGGTAACAAACAAACAAACAAACATACACGAAAGAAACAAAATGCAGTTATGGTGTCTATGACATGTGAGAAAAAAATCAATGTCCAGACAGAGGTTACGATATATATATATACTAGCTAAGGTACCCGGCTTCGCTCGGGAATTCATTTGAGGTTTATTGATGGTGGTATTTTGTTTGGCAAGCCTTTACTTTCCACAATATTTTAACATTTCCCGATGTATACCTGTCGTTGCTGTTTATATTTCCCGTCTCCTGTGCATGTAATTGTTTTTTTTTTATATATAATTCATAACCATAGAAAGTATTCTGTCCGCCAAAGTGTGCTTCAATTAAACTTCCTTTCCCTTGATACGGTACGGTACTAAGACCAACAGTGACTGAAAACTGAACAGAAAATGTAATATACTGCGAATTTTTATTTTAGGCTTCTCTTATAACCCCCCCCCCTCCCGGTTGAACCTAAAACATTTAATATAGCTTATAATCTTTAAGAATTAATGCTAATTCACATGCCGAGTTTTGTTAGCTCCGTTCAATCGTTGGTGCCAAATACAATTGTCGGCTAGCGTTTTAGTTTTCAGTGTATATCTCGTTTAAACTTGGTATACGACAAAAGTGAATACAACAAAAGTTACTCTAAATAACAAAATAAACAATTATTGTCATGTACATACTTGCCGAAAAACCAATAGAAAACGAAATATCACTATTTTTAATTTCAGGGCACCCTTACAACCCCCACTCCTGCCCGTCCCTAGAAATAATAGTACATCTTATTATCATGAAGGAGTTAGTGCTAATTCACATACGGATTTTTGTTTAGTTCGGTTGAGTCTTTTAAATAAAATTGTTAATTCCCGTTATAGTTTTTAGCGTATAACTCATTTATACTTCCGTATACGGCAAAAGTGTGTATAACAAAAGTTACTCAAAATAACAAAGTAACCAACTTTTTTCATGTACATATTTGCAGAAAAACCAATGGAAAACAAAATACCGCTATTTTTAATTTCTAGCCTGCTTTACACCCCCACTCCTGCCAGTTGCTAGAAATTTTGGTATGGCTAATTCTAAAGAAGGAGTTAGTTTTATTACACATACCGAGTTTTATTAGCAGATTTCCCTTAAGGTAAATCAGCTATTGAGGTCGTACTCATGATGCGAGTTTCGAAAAATTTCTTCAAATGTCCATCGATCCTACCCAGGAGATAACGAAAATGAGGTCCGTTCAAAATTTTATATATATATATATATATATATATATATATATATATATATATATATATATATATTTGTCTGTTAACGCTCTAGCGGTCGCAATTTTTGTTTGATCGTTACCAAACTCGGAATTTAATCGTTTTATGTAAAAAGGAAGATCATGTTCGTTAATGGCTGAAATCGGACAAGTGGGAGGGGGGGTTTAGAGGAGGGATTTTTGAAAATTCAAAATATCTCCGTTATTATGAGTCAGATCGAAAGATTGTATAAAATAAAACTTATTGCAAATTCAATGTACTATAAATATTGTTCTATACATTTATTCTGTATCTTGAATATTAACCGAGATATTTGCATTTGTATTCTGCGTGTGGTCGCCAGTAGGCTATGTTCGGACTTTCCGCCGTTTCCATAACTAATCTTCCCGCGTGAATAGGTTTAGAGGTTAGGTTAACTGTTTTTTGGGGCTAGAAACTACTGGGTTATTACGCCCTAAATAATGTTTTAGGTTTAGAGGTTTCTTACTACTACAGTTGTTATTAGGCAGATTTCTCTATTGTAAAACTTTACGTGGGAAATCTGCTTAGTTTACGCAGCCCCTGCGTGACGGACTTTTTGGCATTACGGGGGTCTGCAATTTGCAGACTCTAAATCTATTTTCTCCATTAAAGTTATTTTTACGTTTTAATTTGCAATGCCCTCTCTGATAACTAGTAACCTTAGCCAAAATGTTGACACTGTCAAATTTTATCTGGTCGTTTGAACTATGGATTTCGTTATTAGCAGATTTCCCTTAAGGATATTCAAAAAATGTCTTCAAATATCCATTGATCCTACCTAGGAGATGACGAAAATGAGGCCTGTTGAAAGCTATATATATATATATATATATATATATATATATAGATGTGTGTTTGTGTGTGTGTGTGTGTGTGTGTGTGTGTGCTTGTGTGTGTTAATACTCTGGTGATCGCAATTTTAGTTTGATCGTTATTAAACTCGATATTTAATCAGTTTATGAAAAGGTCCGTCACGCAGGGCTGCGTAAACTAAGCAGATTCCCCAAGTGAAGTTTTACTATAGCTAAATTACACGAGAGCCGAGCAGTTAAGGAAACGACCGAAGTAGCTTTTGGCGGGAAAATCACTCGTCCGTTAGTCGCCCAGATTTACATTAATAAAAATGCAAATTACTGGGAATAGTCTGATTTTAGCCGTTAAAGAACTTGATCTTTCTTCTTACATAAGACGGTTATATATCGAGTTTCGTAACGATAACACAAAAATTGCGACCACTAGAGCTATAACAGACACACACACACACACACACACACACACACACACACACACATATATATATATATATATATATATATATATATATATATATAATTAATTTTAACGAACCGCAATTTCATCTTCAACTAGATAGGATAAATAGACATTTCTTCTTCATCTGATTTCCCATAAAAGAAGTCTGCTAAAAAACTATTTTATTATATGACTAAATTAATATCTGTTGAGATATCTGGGGTAACAAATATGATAAAAATAAATTATTTAACGGCCAATGAAATTGATATATGTGAGATTGGAAATTCAGCTATGAAGGTAAATAGGAAGTAGATGGATGGGTTCCAAACGGAAGAGGTTCCGCCTTGTAAACAGGAAAGGAGTCATCTTGCACCATGACAATCCGAGGCCACATTCAGCGAGGCCCTTGCAGCAAAAACACGGCCCAATTATCCATTCACCAGGCTCAGTCTAAACTCTTTTCATTCAAAGAACCGATCCAAAAAATCTGGCTTCTTCCATGTACTACTATTAAAATGAACAAACAAATTATTTTAAATTGGAAGAAACTGTACTTAAGGCACTTGAGAAATACAGAATATTACACGGGAGAAGGAAATTCAGAAGAGGGCATTAATGAAGTTATATTTTTCCAATCTGCGTGACGGACTTTTTATTTCATTCATTTATAAGCAATTGATTAACGTCATAAAAGATAAATGACGTGACGAAAATCTTTCTTTTCAGTTTTATGGTTATTTTTCTGATCTATTTAACTTTTTCTAGTCATTTCAACTTACGTGTATCCAAATGCCCACTCCAAATTGTCCATTAGGCTCCAAGTAGTGTGAACAATAACATTGCAGCCATCTTCCTTTATTGCTAGCAACATTTGCTTCATGTATTCCTTCAAATTGATTGAATTATTTAATGTAACAGTAATTATAATGCAAATTTGGATTTTTAATTTATAGTAGATCATTAGAAGATTTTGTTATATTCCCAGAGATTAAAATTTAATTTGTGTTATATCTAGTTTTTGGACATAGAATAATATATCTCATAATAATAATAATATGTCATTTGAGACCATTTCTGTAGGGCATCAAATCATTAGTGTAGTCATTTCAAACCAACGTTATAGGGCGTCAAATCATTAGTGTAGTCATTTCAAACCATCGTTATAGGGCATCAAATCATTAGTGTAGTCATTTCTAACCATCGTTATAGGGCATCAAATCATTAGTGTAGTCATTTCTAACCATCGTTATAGGGCGTCAAATCATTAGTGTAGTCATTTCAAACCATCGTTATAGGGCGTCAAATCATTAGTGTAGTCATTTCAAACCATCGTTATAGGGCATCAAATCATTAGTGTAGTCATTTCTAACCATCGTTATAGTCTTCGAATCATTAGTGTTGTCATTTCTAACCATCGTTATAGGGCATCAAATCATTAGTGTAGTCATTTCTAACCATCGTTATAGTGCATCAAATCATTAGTGTAGTCATTTCTAACCATCGTTATAGGGCATCAAATCATTAGTGTAGTCATTTCTAACCATCGTTATAGGGCATCAAATCATTAGTGTAGTCATTTCAAACCATCGTTATAGGGCATCAAATCATTAGTGTAGTCATTTCAAACCATCGTTATAGGGCATCAAATCATTAGTGTAGTCATTTCTAACCATCGTTATAGGGCATCAAATCATTAGTGTAGTCATTTCAAACCATCGTTATAGGGCATCAAATCATTAGTGTAGTCATTTCAAACCAACGTTATAGGGCATCAAATCATTAGTGTAGTCATTTCAAACCAACGTTATAGGGCGTCAAATCATTAGTGTAGTCATTTCAAACCAACGTTATAGGGCATCAAATCATTAGTGTAGTCATTTCAAACCAACGTTATAGGGCATCAAATCATTAGTGTAGTCATTTGTCATCAAATCATTAGTGTAGTCATTTCAAACCAACGTTATAGGGAATCAAATCATTAGTGTAGTCATTTCAAATCATTAGTGTAGTCATTTCAAACCAACGTTATAGGGCGTCAAATCATTAGTGTAGTCATTTCAAACCAACGTTATAGGGCATCAAATCATTAGTGTAGTCATTTCAAACCAACGTTATAGGGCGTCAAATCATTAGTGTAGTCATTTCAAACCATCGTTATAGGGCATCAAATCATTAGTGTAGTCATTTCTAACCATCGTTATAGGGCATCAAATCATTAGTGTAGTCATTTCAAACCATCGTTATAGGGCGTCAAATCATTAGTGTAGTCATTTCAAACCATCGTTATAGGGCTTCAAATCATTAGTGTAGTCATTTCAAACCAACGTTATAGGGCATCAAATCATTAGTGTAGTCATTTCAAACCATTGTTATAGGGCATCAAATCATTAGTGTAGTCATTTCTAACCAACGTTATAGGGCATCAAATCATTAGTGTAGTCATTTCAAACCATCGTTATAGGGTATCAAATCATTAGTGTAGTCATTTCAAACCATCGTTATAGGGCGTCAAATCATTAGTGTAGTCATTTCAAACCATCGTTATAGGGCATCAAATCATTAGTGTAGTCATTTCAAACCATCGTTATAGGGCGTCAAATCATTAGTGTAGTCATTTCAAACCATCGTTATAGGGCGTCAAATCATTAGTGTAGTCATTTCAAACCATCGTTATAGGGCATCAAATCATTAGTGTAGTCATTTCTAACCATCGTTATAGGGCATCAAATCATTAGTGTAGTCATTTCTAACCATCGTTATAGGGCATCAAATCATTAGTGTAGTCATTTCAAACCATCGTTATAGGGCGTCAAATCATTAGTGTAGACATTTCAAACCATCGTTTTCAAATCATTAGTGTAGTCATTTCTAACCATCGTTATAGGGCATCAAATCATTAGTGTAGTCATTTCTAACCATCGTTATAGGGCATCAAATCATTAGTGTAGTCATTTCAAACCATCGTTATAGGGCATCAAATCATTAGTGTAGTCATTTCTAACCATCGTTATAGGGCATCAAATCATTAGTGTAGTCATTTCAAACCATCGTTATAGGGCATCAAATCATTAGTGTAGTCATTTCAAACCATCGTTATAGGGCATCAAATCATTAGTGTAGTCATTTCTAACCATCGTTATAGGGCATCAAATCATTAGTGTAGTCATTTCAAACCATCGTTATAGGGCATCAAATCATTAGTGTAGTCATTTCTAACCATCGTTATAGGGCATCAAATCATTAGTGTAGTCATTTCAAACCATCGTTATAGGGCATCAAATCATTAGTGTAGTCATTTCAAACCATCGTTATAGGGCATCAAATCATTAGTGTAGTCATTTCAAACCATCGTTATAGGGCATCAAATCATTAGTGTAGTCATTTCTAACCATCGTTATAGGGCATCAAATCATTAGTGTAGTCATTTCAAACCATCGTTATAGGGCATCAAATCATTAGTGTAGTCATTTCTAACCATCGTTATAGGGCATCAAATCATTAGTGTAGTCATTTCTAACCATCGTTATAGGGCGTCAAATCATTAGTGTAGTCATTTCAAACCATCGTTATAGGGCGTCAAATCATTAGTGTAGTCATTTCAAACCATCGTTATAGGGCATCAAATCATTAGTGTAGTCATTTCTAACCATCGTTATAGGGCATCAAATCATTAGTGTAGTCATTTCAAACCATCGTTATAGGGCATCAAATCATTAGTGTAGTCATTTCAAACCATCGTTATAGGGCATCAAATCATTAGTGTAGTCATTTCAAACCATCGTTATAGGGCATCAAATCATTAGTGTAGTCATTTCAAACCATCGTTATAGGGCATCAAATCATTAGTGTAGTCATTTCAAACCATCGTTATAGGGCATCAAATCATTAGTGTAGTCATTTCAAACCATCGTTATAGGGCATCAAATCATTAGTGTAGTCATTTCAAACCATCGTTATAGGGCAAATCATTAGTGTAGTCATTTCTAACCATCGTTATAGGGCATCAAATCATTAGTGTAGTCATTTCAAACCATCGTTATAGGGCATCAAATCATTAGTGTAGTCATTTCTAACCATCGTTATAGGGCATCAAATCATTAGTGTAGTCATTTCAAACCATCGTTATAGGGCATCAAATCATTAGTGTAGTCATTTCTAACCATCGTTATAGGGCATCAAATCATTAGTGTAGTCATTTCTAACCATCGTTATAGTCTTCGAATCATTAGTGTTGTCATTTCTAACCATCGTTATAGGGCATCAAATCATTAGTGTAGTCATTTCAAACCATCGTTATAGGGCATCAAATCATTAGTGTAGTCATTTCAAACCATCGTTATAGGGCATCAAATCATTAGTGTAGTCATTTCAAACCATCGTTATAGGGCATCAAATCATTAGTGTAGTCATTTCAAACCATCGTTATAGGGCATCAATCATTAGTGTAGTCATTTCAAAACCATCGTTATAGGGCGTCAAATCATTAGTGTAGTCATTTCTAACCATCGTTATAGGGCATCAAATCATTAGTGTAGTCATTTCAAACCATCGTTATAGGGCGTCAAATCATTAGTGTAGTCATTTCAAACCATCGTTATAGGGCATCAAATCATTAGTGTAGTCATTTCAAACCATCGTTATAGGGCATCAAATCATTAGTGTAGTCATTTCAAACCATCGTTATAGGGCGTCAAATCATTAGTGTAGTCATTTCAAACCATCGTTATAGGGCATCAAATCATTAGTGTAGTCATTTCTAACCAACGTTATAGGGCATCAAATCATTAGTGTAGTCATTTCTAACCATCGTTATAGGGCATCAAATCATTAGTGTAGTCATTTCAAAGTAGTCATTTCTAACCCACGTTATAGGGCATCAAATCATTAGTGTAGTCATTTCAAACCATCGTTATAGGGCATCAAATCATTAGTGTAGTCATTTCAAACCATCGTTATAGGGCATCAAATCATTAGTGTAGTCATTTCAAACCATCGTTATAGGGCATCAAATCATTAGTGTAGTCATTTCAAACCATCGTTATAGGGCATCAAATCATTAGTGTAGTCATTTCAAACCATCGTTATAGGGCATCAAATCATTAGTGTAGTCATTTCTAACCAACGTTATTGGACGTCAAATCATTTCACCCATTAGTATATTAAATCAGGCAAATATTGTAGGACTATCGTGTATTATACTGAGATAGCAGTATATTTTATCAGTTTTAAAATATAGTAATATGTATTGTGGATTGTGTATGCTTACAGTATAATAGTGTATTCTCTCGTTATCCTCTATTTGATCTTTGTCACAGTATCCATTCTCTGTGATGAAGATTTCAGGATTGTTGTATTCCTTCTTCAGCCAGTTTAGAACCTTCCTAAATCCTTCTGGAGTTACCTGCAAACAATCAGAGACAGCTCTTTACTAAAATGTATCTATTCTAAGTAAGTGTTAATTTATCTTAACAGGATCGGTCAAATACGGCTGTTTTATATAATAAACATTTTCTAATATGCCAATTAATATGTACTTATCTAATACATCAGTTATAATATTAACTCAAATTTTACATCTTATAAAATCTATCAATATAATAATTTTAGATAAATTAATTTCGGTAACAATCTTCATACCACTCTCAATATATAACACACATTTTTTAAATTTATTCACACCCAAATTTATTAAATGATGGCAAGAAGAAAATTCTCCAATTTTAACACGTTCAGTACGGACTTCAAAAAAGTCGTCTATCCACAAGTACGTCACGGGGTCAATCGACCCCGTACTTATGCCCCCTTCCAATGCGCTACTACCATTCAAAAAATGAACTAAATTGCTATATTCAAACATTTTTTTACTCTTTGGACATCAAAAAATATATGGCAGTCGCAGGCCGTGTTTTCATCAATTTTTTGGTACGTGACTTATAAATAAATACTTACCTTATATTTTTCACCTTGTCGGGAACTTTTTTTCTCCTTTGTGGGATAATTTTGGTGATCAACGAAGGTTTTTAATTTTTGTTATATATTAAAATGGGTGAATACGAATTAACTTAAAATTAAGACACATTACAATAAAAATGTATTAGTTTATAAAGATAAAATTAGAAAACCAGAGAAAAAAACTAGGAACTAGGAGTTTAGTTTAAACAAATAATTGGGAAATAAACATAATAAAGAAATAATATGAATAAACAAATAATTATTATGTAATTAACAATTCTCCATTATCACAATGGTTAGGACATAGATTTATGGCAGCCGTTGAAGCATTGTAGACAAATTGACTTCATGTTGAACTCTTCACAATACGTTCTATCTTTTTTGTCTGCTTCTTTAGATGACAATGTTTTTCTTAATTTTTCGTAACACCCGAAACACTTTTTTTAATAAAGCTACATCCACTAATTGTCGGCCACGTGATTTGCACATTATACAGATTACAGTTTCGAAACGACAGCAATAAGTAAACTGAAATGGAAGGGACGCGTTCTGTTATTTACATAAGCCTTGTAAATAACAGAACAAGCGGTTCAGAGGAAAAGCACGGGAAATAACACGGGGCTATATGTGCAGGACTAGAGCCCAAATACCACTCCTCAGGCCGGCACGGGGTCATAAAGCCCCGTGCATTTTTCAATGATATACGACGTATTTTTTGGATTTTAAATACATAAACGTACTATTTCTAATTATATTTACAAGTACAAAGCAAAAACAGTCAAAGTATTTTTTGAACATTTATCTTCAAAACCGACCCGTCCTGGGAGACAGTTACGCGGTAATTTGACCCCGTGCGGTACCTAACATGTTAAAGACAATGTACCTGATCAAAAATGATTTTTAACTGACTTTTATTACAAATATTTAGTAGTTATATTTAATAATTGAATATTTTCATCTTTCGAACAAAAGCACCTGTCAGACTTGAAGTTGATTAATTTATTTTTAAAGGCACAATATTTTATAATAGATTTACTGCATTCTCATGTTAAAGAGTTATACCTCTCCAAATGATAGGGCTTGATGAGTAAATAACTTCGCCATATCTTTGATCTTGAAGTATCGCTACAAGAACAACTTGGGGTATGAAATCAGAATGCCTCAAAACTATTTGTGAAGGTGCGATTGTCGCTAATATGTTCTACGGTATTTCAGTATGGCATTATGCTCTACGCAGAAAAAGGAACCTGACGAAATTTCATTGACTACAACGACTCATAGGCATTGAAACTGCCAAAGGTTATAGAACTATTTCTATTATGATGGATTTGGCGAGTTGGTCTACTTTTGTGCTTTGTATAATGTTTTGTATGTCCGGCTAACCAGTACATAGTTATTCATTTGTTTAATGTCTGGATTTTGTGTAATATGTACAAGATGAGTGGATGTGAACTATATGTTTTTAATGAATGTAATGAGCTAATAAAGTCAGTTCAAATTGCGATGTCCCTAGTTTCAGCTATGTTCTCTATCGCTAGTTATATAATAGTCACCTTAAATTGTGATGATAATTTCTTGTTTATACTATAGTTAGCTGAAATTTTGATGATGGTTTCCTATTTATACAATAGTTAGATAAACTTGTGATGATGTTTGCCTATACATAACATAGCTGGCTACAATTGTGATGATGTTTCCAATTGTGATGAATTTTCCCTTTTTATGCAATAGTTAGCTGAAATTGTGATGATGTTTCTCTTTTTATATAATAGTTAGCTGAAATTGTGAAGATAATTTCCTATTTATACCATAGATACCTGAAATTGTGATGATAGTTTTCTATTTATACCATAGATACCTGAAATTGTGATGATGTTTCCCTTTTTATATAATAGTAAACTGAAATTGTGATGATAGTTTTCTATTTATACCATAGATACCTGAAATTGTGATGATGTTTCCCTTTTTATATAATAGTAAACTGAAATTGTGATGATAGTTTTCTATTTATACCATAGATACCTGAAATTGTGATGATGTTTCCCTTTTTATATAATAGTAAACTGAAATTGCGATGATAGTTTCCTATTTATACCATAGATACCTGAAATTGTGATGGTTTCCTATTTATACCATAGATACCTGAAATTGTGATGATGTTTCCCTTTTCATACAATAGTTACCTGAAATCGTGGGCAGTGCGTGGGGAGTGCATCGGGGTAATAGCTGATGATAGTCTGCTGATCCCGATCTGAAGAAGGATTGGCAGCATTTTCATTCAGCCCAGGTTCTGCCAGGTAACTACTATAATGGTTCAGGGCCAGATAGTCGTATGCACCTGCAAGAAATATTATGTCCCAGTGCATTATTATCAGAAAAAAATAAGTCAGTCACGCAGGGGCTAAGTGAACTAAGCAGATTTCCCACGTGAAGCTCCACAATAGAGAAATTTCACGAGAGCCGTGCAGGTAAGGAAACGGCTGAACTAGCTTTTGGCGGGAAAGTCACTCGTCCGTTAGCCGCTGAGGTTTAATAAAAATGCAAATATCTCGGTTAATATTCAAGATAGAGAATAAATGTATATAACAATATTTATAGTATATTTAATTTGCAATAAGATTGATTCTGTACAATTTTCCGAGCTAACGTATAGTAACGGAGATATTTCGAATTTCCTTCTATCTAAACCCCCTCTCCCACTGGTCCGATTGCAGCCGAGCTTGATTTTTCTTTTTACATAAAACGACTAAATATTGAGTTTGGTAACGATCAAACAATAATTGCGACCACTAGAACGGTAACAGACAAATATATAGATAGGTAGATTTATATATATATATGTATATATATATATATATATATATATATATATATATATATATATATATATACAGTTTTGAACGGGCCTCATTTTTGTCATCTACTAGGTTGGATTGACGGACATTTGAAGAAAATTTCGAAAACTCCGTCATGAGTACAACCTCAATTGCTGATTTCCCTTGAGGGAAATCTGCTAAAAATTAAACAAACTCAATTCTCATTGCAAAATGCCAGTTGTGAAATACTGGGTGATTATAATGATGTCTTATGAACTTGCAGTAATGAAAATGTCTTATCAGATGCTTTAAGGTAGATTGAGATATTGATGATGGGAATTAAAATACCTTGTTATCTACAAAAAAGTCCGGGGACTGCGTAAACTAAGCAGGTTTCCCTCATGAAGTTGAATAATATATAAACCTACATACTGCTAACACAACACTGCCGTAAATATTATGCGAATAAATATAAAAACGGTAATAAGAAATCTTTCCCTGCTGGCGGGAGCGTCTCAAATGTAAACAAACAGGTCTGTCAACGGCTCATCGGAAAGAAAAACTATAACTGAAATATATTAGAGTATAACATATTCATTTCATTGAAAACTATGTACTATATCAAGAACTCTAATTTATAATGAATCAGAATAATTGTTATCTCAATCAATCAAATTTTAGTAGTCCTAGACTTTAAGAGTATTGAATGTTATTATAAAAATCCATCGGCGTTGTCTACTAAAATACTTGAACACATGGTGGCAACTCCAAATTTGATAAAACTCTTATTTACACGAAAAAACTATACATTTAAGTATTCATAAATAATAATCTTAATGAGCTTTGTACTGGCATTATTCAGAATATATGGTCATTAATGTTAGGTTCATGTAATGCAATCTCAGTTTCGTAACAAGAGTTAATGTCAAATGCTTTTGCCATAGAGCCAAAATTATTGAATATCAGGCCTGCAGCTAGCTATGCGGAACTCCTTCGGGAGTCTTCAAATGTATCAACAGTTTTAGTAAAATTAGTCTAAATTCATAAGAATAATTGTTCATTTGTGTTTGAAGGTCAATTTATACTAGGAATTTATAGCTAGTGAATAGATGGTTACCCTTTATCTGTTGTATTTCTTGAGGAGTGAAGTATGGCAACCTGGATGGTCCTGGTTGGCTGGCTTTATCTACATACTCCCTCATCACCTTAGGATAATCACCTTCCTTGCTCAGCACTGGATGACCGAACCAACCGTACTGCAACAATACAGATACAATTATAACAAAATCAAGTCCTTGAGGCAGGTGTTAATAAAACTAAGAGGGTTTCCCACCAAATGGGAATTAATACTCAGCCGGTCTCATCTCCCCTTCTATTCTCTATTTCTCCCGCAGTAAGATGTCTAAGTATTACAAGAATTAAAGTCTTAGTCGAACTTAAGATGTTGAGTGGGCTGGGGAACGTAAATGAAAATCGTAAAAGTAGAAGAACCAAACCAAAAAAAAGTTCGTCACGCAGGAGCTGCGTAAACAAAGCAGATTTCCCATGCGAAGGTCTACAATAGATAAATTACATACTGCTAACACTTAACACCACCGTAAGTAAATACAAATGGTAATGAGAAATCTTTTAGTTTAGTTTATGGGGGGGGGGGGGTGGGGGTGGGGGGGGGTGGGTGGGTGTGTGGGTGGGGGCGGTGGGGCGGGCGGGGGGGTGGGGCGGGGGGGGGGGTGGGGGGGTGGGGGTGGGGGGGGGGCGGGGGGGGGGTGTGGGTGGGGTGGGGGGGGGGGGTGGTTTGGCGGGTGGGGGTGGTTGGGGGGGGGGGTTCGGGGGTGGGGGGGGTGGTGCGGGGGGGGGGGTGGGGTGGGGGGGGAGGGTGGTGGGGGGGTGGGGGGGTTGGGGGGGGGGGCGGGCGGGGGGGGGGGGGGGGGGGGGGGGGGGGGGGCTGGGGGGGGTTTGGGGGGGGGTGGGGGGGGGGGGGGGTTGGGGGGGGGGGGGGTGGTGGGGGGTGGGTGTGGGGGGGGGGGTGTGGGGGGGGTGGTGGGGGGGGTGGTGGGGGTGGGGTGGGGGTGGGGGGGTGGGGTGGGAGGTGGGGGGGGGGGTGTGGCGGGTGGGGGGGGGGGGTGGGGGGGGGGGGGGGGGGGGGGGGCGCGGGTGGGGGGGGCTGGGGGTGGGGGAAATGGGGGCCCCCCCCCCCCCCAAAAATTTTTTTAAAAAAAAAATTTATCCCCCCCAAAAAAAACCAAAATTTTTCCTTTTTCAAAAAAAATTTTAAAAAAGGGAAAAAAAATTTTTTTTAAAAAAAAAAAAAAAATTTTTAAAAAAAAACCCCAAAAAACCCCAAAAAAAAATTTGGGTTTTTTAAAAATTTAAAAAAAAAAAAACAAAAAAAAAACCCTTTTTTTTTTAAAAAAAAAAATTTAAAAAAAGCCCAAATTTGGGGAAAAAAAAAAATTTTATTTTTTTAAAAAAAAAGGGTTTTTTTTTTGGGGGAAAAACCTTTTTTTTAAAAAATTTTTAAAAAATTTTAAAAAAATTTTAAAAAAATTTTTTGTTTTGGGGGGGGCCCCCTTTTTTTAATTTTTTTAAAAAATTTTTTTTTTTGGGGGGGGGTTTTTATTTTAACCAAACCCTTTCAGGGGGGGGAAAAAAAGGGGGGGGGTTTTTTGGGGGAAAAAGGGGGGGGGGGGGGTTTTTTTTTGGGGGGGGGCCCCCCTTTTTTTAAAAAAAAAAAAAAAAAACCCCTTAAATTTTAAAAAGGGGAAAAATTTTAAAGGTTTTTTTAAAAAAAAAAAAAACCCCCCAAAAAAAAATTTTTTTTTTCCCAAAAAAATTTTAAAAAGAAAGCCCCCTTTTAAAGGTTTTTTTGGGGGGGGGGGGCCCCAAAAAATTTTTTAAAAAAAAAAAAATTTTCCCCGGGATTAAAAGGGGGAAAAAAATTTTTTTTTTTAAAAATTTTAAAAAAGGGGGAAAAAAACCCCCAAAACCCCAAACCCAAAAAAATTTTTTTCCCCCCCCGGGGGGTTCCCCTTTTAAAAAAAATTTTTTCCCGGTTTAAAAAAATTTTGGAAAAAAAAAATTTTTTTTTTGGGGGGAAATTTCCAAAAAGGGGGGTTTTTTTGGGTAAATTTTTTTATTAAAAAAAAAAACTAAAAAAAAAAAAAAAGGGGGGGGGGGTTTGGGAAAAAAAAAAAAAGGGGGGGCAAAAATTTAAAATTAAAAAGGGGGGGAAATTTAATTTAAAAATTTTTAAAAAATTTTTTTTTTTTTTAAAAAAAAAAGGGGGGGCAAAAAAAAACCTTTTTTTTTTTGGGGGGGGAAAAAGGGGGGGGGGTTTGGGGCCTTTCGGAAAAAACCCGGGAAAAAAAATTTTTTTTAAAAGGTTTTTTTTTTGGGGAAAATTTAAGGGTTCTTTGGGTTTTTTTTTTTTCCCGGGGGGGGGCCCGGGGGTTTTTTTAAATTTTTTTTAAAAAAAAAAAATTTTTTTTTTTGGGGGGGGGGGGAAAAATTTTTAAAAAATTTTGGGGAAAAAAAATTTTGGGAAAAAATTTTGGTGAAAAAAAGGAAATTTTTTTGTTTTTTTAAAAATTTTAAAAATAAAAAAAAAAAAAAAAATTTTTTTTGTTTTTTTTTTATAAAAAATTTTTTTTTTTTAAAAAAAGGGGGGGTTTTTTTTTTTGGGGGGGTTTTTGGGGGGGGGGGAAAAAAAAAAAAAGGGGAAAAAAAAAAAAAAAAAAATTTTTTTAAAAAAACCCTTTAAAAAAACCCCCAAAACCCATAAAAATTTTTTTTCCCCTTTAAAAAAACCAAAAAAAAAATTTTAAAAAAATTTTTTAAAAAACCCTTTTTTTTTAAAGGAAAAAAAATTTTTTTTTAAAAATTTTGGGGGGGGGTTTTTTTTTTTTTTTGGGGGCCCGGGGGGGCCCCGCGCGGGGGTGTGTGTGTGTGGGGGGGGTTTTTTTTTTTTAATTTTCTCCCCCAAAAAAATTTTAAAAAAAAAAATTTTTTTTTCCCCTTTTTTTTAAAAAAAAAAATTTTTTCCCCCCCTTTTAAAAATTCATTTTTTTTTTTCCCAAATTTTTGGAAAACCCCTGATACAGCTTTTAATCTGATCTAAATCTCAATTTTTTTTAATTCATTTTAAAACACATATTCCATTTTTTTTCAACAAAATTTAAAATTTTTATTATATCTTGTTTTAAAAAATTTTTTTGTTTTGGATTCTTTATTATGTTTTTCAATTTGTTGTGTTGGATTTTCCTTTATTGTTTATTTCTACTTATTTTTTTCCCCAAATTTTTATTTTTTTGAGTTCCCCTTTTTTTTTTCTATTTCTGTTTTGGGGTTCCATTTCTGTTTTTGTTTTTTCCCTTTCTGTTTTTTTGTTTCATTTCGTTTTGTTTCCCATTGTGGTTTTGTTTTCCATTTCCGTTTTTGTTTTATTTCCCGTTTTTGTTTTCCATTTCTTTTTTTTTTTGTTTCCCATTTTTTTTTTTTGTTACCTTTCTGTATTTTGTTTTTGTGTTCCATTTCTATTTTTTTTTTTCCATTTTGTTTTTGTGTTACAATTCTTGGTTTTTTTTTTACAATTTGTTTTTGATTTTTCCCTATCTGTGTTTTTGTTTTTCCATTTGGGACTGTGATCCAAATTTCCCCCCCTTTTTCGTTTCAGTTTTTGTTTTTCTGTTTCTGTTTTTTGTTTCCCATTTCTGTTTTTGTTTTTTCCATTTCTGTTTTTATGTTTCATTTCTTTTTTTTTTCCCAAATTTGGTTTTTTTTTCCATTTTTGTTTTTTTCTATTTCCCGTTTTTTTTTTTCCATTTCTTTTTTTTTTGTTTCCCCTTTTAGTTTTATATTTCCCCTTTTTTTTTGTTTTTCCATTTTGTTTTTGTTTTTCCCTTTCTGGTTTTTGTTTTTCCCTTTTTTTTTTTTGATTTTTCCTTTTCTGTTTTTGTTTTTTTCCCTTTTTTAAAAAAATTTTTGACCCTTCCAGCCCTGTTTTTCGTATCATTCCCGTTTCTGTTTTTTTGTTCCTTTTTTCATTTTCCCGTTTTTTTTGTTCCCTTTCTGTTTTTGTGTTTCTTTTCTATTTTTCATGTTATATTTCTGTTATGTTATTTTATGTTCGTTTAAATTAATTTTGTTGCGTTTCGTTTTTTTTTATACAGGTTTTTTTCCCGAGCAACATCGCCAAAGCTGCGAAGCTCCAAATAAATAAATAAATAAATAAATAATAAATAAACAACTTTATTTCAAATATACATGCAAACTATAAGGGCATTTCCATTATTCGATTTTTATTACGTATTATTTGAATAAAGTCATCATGAATTTTGCAGAAGGAGTGATAGTGGATGTTATAGGGAATCAAACTCGCTTTTTGAATAAAACTAAACTATTTTTAGGGTGTCACTTTATTTATTTACTCCAGGTAAATTAAATATAATAATTTCAATTGTTTAATGTTTTTAATACGCAATTTAAGTGAAATAATGTTGGTTAACGTTAAGCAGAAACGCAAGTTGCACGGAGGCTAACACAGTTAATTGTATTATTTCCTGCAAAATGATGGCATTATTGGAATTGCTTTCTAGTTGCAACAGACTCTTTCTAAACAATGTGTGCTCGGATTAGTTTTGGACATTATAGATAATATTTATATTTATTCTAAATGCTATCCATGATCATGATTTGAATTATTCACGGTGTGTCAAACAGTAGAGACGGATTGATTGGGAACTCATTTTCATTTACTCTTTTAAACTAAATTTTCTATTCTATAAGTCCCCACATTTACTTGGCCCTTATGAAAAAATAATTTTACCCTGTCAGTATTTTTGCTACATACATATCTATAATTTCGATAAATTTTATACGTTTTTTTATTATATTTGTTAAATATAATATGAGGTGGTTTGGGCAAATTACCTCCTTTTAAAATTATGTTCATTATTAAATTTGATCTATTTTGATTAAATGTTGAACAGTCATAAAGTATATGTAAAAACGTTTGTGTTGTCTGAGTCGCAAGTACATTTGTCATTGTCTTGAATTTTAAATCTTGTTAAATAATGTCCTGCCTGTCCATGTTCCGTTAGAAATTGTGTGCATTTGTGATGGTGACTCTTAATTGTGTTGTAGTTGTTGTGAGTTATATTTGGTATGTATTGATGTAAGCTGTAAGATTTGTTACATGTCGTCCATTCTCTGTTCCACTTACGTATTTTGTCGGGACCTAAGTCTTTTTAATGTATGGGAGTGGTACGAAAGAGAATTCTGGGATTATTTTTGTATCTTGAGCTGCTTCCTTTGCTAACGTGTCAGCTTGTTCGTTTCCAATATTTCCCAAATGTACTTTTATCCAGACTATGTGTATGTGTAGATTTAAATGTAATGCAAGATAAATTTAATAATATCTGATTTCATAGTGGTCTATAGAGCTAATCAAGAATTCTTATAACGTACATTGGTCTTCAAACTCAAGGCTTGTTTAGTTTGAAAAAGTTCTCTTATCAGGTGCAGGTACATATAATGTAAAACACAACAAATAATTTATAATTGAGTGATAAGTACATTTTAATAATTTGTCAAGAGCAATTAGGCGATAAAAACCTTATCATGTTTACAAATTAACTGCCAATTTAGTTAAATCTTCAGATAGCCTCCATTTTTCACCAATCCTCAGTTGTGGTATATAATAGGCAGGTAGAGAGAAAGAGAGAGACTTGAGGAATGAAAATGTTCCAGGAGTTAGTGTTAGTACTATTAGTGCTGGAGGCAGTAGTTGCTGGTTCCAGTAAGCTGGAGAATGCTGATTTCGACCTTACACATCTGACTGGATTCCCAAAAGGATTCATATTCAGCACTGCAACTGCATCTTTTCAGATTGAGGGCGCCTGGAATGTCAGCGGTAATTATGCAATCTACCTAATTCATTATAAATCTCAGCCACACGCAACGCGGGGCCAACCAATGAAACCATTAGCTTGTCTCTCTGAGTCCAATTCTATAGCTATGGCGGAGGCGAAGTTGGAAATGAGTATACACGACCTTTATACAAGTACTAGGTACTTGAAGCAGTTTTCCCTGAATCAGCTATTGGCGGTATACTCATAACGAGATTTTTCGAAAATTTACTTCAAATGTCCATCAATCCTAACAAGGAGACAGCTTGAATGAATCCAAAAAATGTTTACTTCAACAAACATCAACATAATAAAAACGTCCGTAACGCAGGGGCTGCGTAAACTAAGCAGATTTCCCTCGTGAAGTTTAGTAATAGATAAATCTACATACTGGTAGCACAACAACACCGTGAATAAATACAAACGGAAATAAGAAATGTTTCATCCAATTTCAATAACCTGCCGACAGGAAGCGTTAGGTTAGAAATGTAAAAAAACGGGTCTGCCCGCTTCACACCGGAAAGAAAAACAATTACTGAAATATATCAGAATATAACATATTAATTTTATTGAGAACTATTTACTATATCTAGTACTGTAATTAATAATTAGTCAGAATAATTGTTATCTAAATCAATCAAAAATTAGTAGTCCAAAACCTTATCTGGGGGGGGGGGGGCGGGTCACCAGGACATATTTGCATGTATCTTGTATAATAAAGGTCTCTTGAATACAATTTTTGGTATTTAAACTTCGAGTAATGTGATTTATTATGTAGCTGAGTATTGTTTATGTAACATGAGTAGAAGTGGCGGTTTGCTGAAGGCTGAAAACTGAAAAATGGCAATATCTCGTTTAATACTCTAGATAGAGAATAAATGTATATAACAATATTTATAGTAAATGTAATTTGCAATAAGATTGATTCTATACAACCTTTCGATCCGACTTATAGTAACGGAGATATTTGCAATTTTCGAAAATCCCCCCTCTATACCCCCCCTTCCACTGGTCCGATTTCAGCCGTTAACGAACTTGATCTTCCTTTTTACCTAAAACGATTAAATACCGAGTTTGGTGACGATTAAATAAAAATTGAATTACCTTATTTTAAACTAACTAATTAGTAATTATTTATAAAAGGAATACATTTTCTCACGTGCATAGCTTCATGGTAAAACCGGAAGCAAGTTTGTCTTTGCACTACAATACGTACTTACCGCTAGTATTTACGAATGTTCGAAAATGCTTCCTTCCTCATTCATGCACTTCAAAGACGGTATCTGAAATCCCTTTTGCTACTGTGCATTCCTGCTACTGAAATAGAATTTAATGCCAACCTGATTTTATTTTTCATGTCTTCAATATGCTACCGCCTGTTCTGGTAGAGATGTCTTTGAGCCTCCCTCGTAGAAAATAATGCATTCCTGTCAGATGAGCTGAGCTGGGTGGTTTGCACTCAATGAGCAACCTGTGACAGATACAGCCGCGAGCAATGATTTCTCTTATTGTTGATCGAATTGGTGGAGAAATGTATTTCTTTTACTAATAATTACTCTGTAATTAGTTTAAAAAAATTAACTCTAAGAACGTTGCTATGTTGAAGTAACAATGTTTTGGATTCATTCAAGAATACTTTTGCGTTATTTCGTTTTTATTTTTATTTTTTTTAGAATCCATTCCTTTCCCGTAGACTTGTTTCGAAGATAATTTTGTTGGCTACATCTTTTATGACGTAACATTTTTCAATAAAACTTTTCTGAACATTTCTGAAATAAATATTTGTGCATTTTACGGCCAAAGTATGCGTCAAATCGAAACATTCCCCGATATAAACTCGTTTTAGGATTTGATTTTCTAAAAGAATATAAAATATATGGGAGTCCAAAGTTATGGTTTGGAGGACATTTCATGGATCACAATTATGGGACAC
>CM032229.1:193102500-193117500 GCA_019009955.1 Riptortus pedestris | reverse complement strand
TGAGTCGATATTAAACGTTTTATGAAAAAATAAAAATCAAGTTCGTTTACGGGAGAGGGGTTGTTTAGAGGAGGAATTTCGAAAATTCGAAATGTCTGTGTTGTTATATATCGTATCGAAAAAGTGCATACAAGAAATGTTATTGATAATTAAATATTGTTATATGAGATATTTCATTATTAACCAAGATATTTGCATTATTTTTGTTTTCAGTGTTCAGTAAACCCCCACTCCTACTCATGTAATATAAACAATAACCTGTCGAGTCATGAAGCGCTTTATTTCAAGCTTAAATGCGAAATATTGTCTTTTTTTTTTTTACGTCCACTTTATGCTACTAGGCTAATCGGGACGGGTTATCTACAGATTACCATCCTTTTCTAGCCAGGATGGGCACAATGGGTTTATTTAAATAGTCCGTCTCTAAATAAATTTCCACTGCCCAGGGCGGGAATCGAACCCGCCACTCTAGGTCTGCCATGCGAGATTAGGACCAACGCCCTAACCCGCGCGGCCAACCCGAGCCCCCCAAATATTGTTCCCATTGAACTTTCACTTTTCCAGATAAATGCAAATGCGTGACGCACGTTGGAAATAAGTTTAGTTTACGCAGCCCCTGCGTGACGGACTTTATTTTATTCCAACCCTATCAGAGGCTAATGTAGTACCATTAGTTAACTACAGTGACATCTAATTACAAGCAATATTATTGTTATAATGTAACTTCATTATTTGATAATGTAACCTCCCTGTGTTTCAGTTCCAGATGTACAGGTTCTCACTGTCCTGGAGCAGACTGTTCCCTTCAGGATGGGCCAATGGTCCAGTTAACCCAGATGGAGTTCGATACTACAACGATCTCATTGATGAACTACACAGGAATGGAATAGAACCAATGGTAAGCACAAATACATCCTGTTATATTCAAATCTGTCAAAAAATTGTATAAAACAAATCTCATTGTTAATTTAGATGATGTTATATACATTTTTTTTCTATTTTGAATATTAACCGACATATTTGCATTTTTTGATTTTGAACCTTCAATGAACCCCTACTCCTTCCAGTGCCATATTAAGCTGTTATGTCATGACCCATTTTATTCGGAGCTAATGAATGAATGCATCAACACCTGTTGCATGTTAATAGATAGGTCTGCCATATTTAATTATTTATTTTCCCCAACAGGTGACCATTTATCATTGGGACCTGCCTATGCCGCTAAACCAGCTGGGAGGTTGGCTCAACCCGCAAATAGCAGATTGGTTTGAAGACTATGCCAGGGCTGTCTACAAACTGTTCGGACACAAGGTATATCTAGATATGATGACACTATTTAAAATTCAAGACAATGACAAATGTACTTGTAACAGGACGGACAATACCATCGTTACCAAACATGATACATAAATGGTTTTTGTATAACTAAATATCAAGTTCGTTAACGTCTAAAATCAGACTGGAATAGGTTGGGGGGGGGGGGGTTTCGAGGGAGAAAATTTAAAAAATTCTAAATATCTCCGTTCTCATACGGCGGACCAAAAAATTATACAAAATCAATCTTATTGCAAATTTAATGTTCTATAAATGTTATATACATGTTTTTAGCAGATTTCCCTTAAGGGAAAAAAGCTATTGAGGTTGTACTCATGACGGAATTTTCGAAATTTTTCTTCAAATGTGCATCGAGCCTACCTAGTAGATGACGAAAATGAGGTCCGTTCAAAACTGTATATATATATATATATATATATATATATATATATATATATATATATATATAAAAATATATATATATATATATATATATATATATATATATATATTTGTCTGTTACCGCTCTAGCGGTCGCAATTTTTGTTTAATCCTTTCCAAACTTCATATTTAAGCGTTTTATGTAAAAAGAAAGATCAAGTTCGTTAACGGCTGAAATCGGACCAGTGGGAGGGGGGGTTTAGAGGGGAGGAGTTTCGAAAATTCGAAATATCTCCGTTACTATACGTCGGATCGAAAAATTATACAGAATCAATCTTATTACAAATTAAATTTACTATAAATATTGTTATATACATTTATTCTCTATCTTGAATATTAACCGAGATATTTGAATTTTTCAGTTTTCACCAAACCGCCACTTCTACTCATGTTACGTAAACAATACTCTGATACATAATAAATCACATTATTGGAAGTTTAAATACCAAAAATTGTATTCAAGAGACCTTTATTATACGAGATACATGCAAATATGCACTGGTGACTCCCCCCCATCTTAAAGTTTGGACTACTAAAATTTTATTGATTGAGATAACAATTATTCTGACTCATTATTAATTACACTAGTAGATATAGTAAATAGTTCTCAATAAAATTAATGTGTTATATTCTGATATATTTCAGTAATTGTTTTTCTTTCCGGTATGAGGCGGGACCCGTTTGTTTACATTTCTAACCTAACGCTTTCTGTCGGCAGGCTATTGAAATTGGATGGAACATTTCTTATTTCCGTTTGTATTTATTCACGGTGTTGTGTTAGCAGTATGTATATTTATCTATTACTAAACTTCACGAGGGAAATCTTATTAGTTTACGCTTCCCCTGCGTGACGGACTTTTTCTAGATTGAATATTAGCCGAGATACTTGCATATTTCAGTATTCGACCATCAGTAAAGCCCCACTCTTACTCATGTCACATTAACAGTCAGCTGTTATATCATGCAATGACTTCTTGAATTAAGATTATTTACTCGATATTTAACCGTTTCATGCAACTCTTAAGTTCATAGTAGTTAATGCTTGAAATAAGTCTACTAAATAAGAGGTTTTTAGATAAGGGGGATTCTAAAATTCACAATATTTCATCTATTTATGGGTCGGATCGTGAAATGTTATAGAACCAATATTGTTAATACATTTTAGCAGATTTCCCTTAAGGGAAATCAGCTATTGAGGTCGTTCTCATGATGCGAGTTTCGAAAAATTTCTTCAAATGTCCATCGATCCTACCCAGGAGATGACGAAAATGAGGTCCGTTCAAAATTATATATATATATATATATATATATATATATATATATATATTTGTCTGTTAACGCGCTAGCGGTCGCAATTCTTGTTTGATCATGATCAAACTCTGAATTTAATCGTTTTATTTAAAAAGGATGATAAGTTCGTTAAGGCTGAAATCGGACCAGTGGGAGGGGGGGTCTAGAGAGGGGGGGATTTTTTGAAAATTCAAAATGTCTCCGTTATTATGCGTCGGATCGAAAACTTAAAGAAGAAAAAATCTTATTGCAAATTAAATTTACTATAAATATTGTTATATACATTTATTCCCTATCTTGAATGTTAACCGAGATATTTCCATTTTTATGAAATCTGGGCCGATAACGGATTTTTGAATTTCCCGCGAAAAGCTAGTTCCTCCCTTTGCCGTAACCGTTTGGCTCTCCTATGTAGATTTCTCTATTGTATAACTTCACGTGGGAAATCTGCTTAGTTTACGCAGCCCCTGCGTGACGGACTTTATTTTTGGTTACATATAAATAGAGAATCGTGGTGAGATGAGATTACAAATATGCTATACCAGTATTTGGGAAATCGGCATAGTTTACGCAGCTCCTGCGTCACGGACTTTCATTTTCTAGTAAATATTGAAGGTGACGTGATGCTAATGCCCTAAGTTGGACCAGTATGATGCTGAAGTAAAGTACTGTTCTCCAACACACAACCTTTGATTATACAGTTCACCGCTATAGTCACTCTGCCAAGCATATAGATTTACGATTATTTTCCAACTACATTTATTTACCAATTACCAAACATTATAGTATATGAGCTCCTTGATAAGGAAACATGCTGTAATGGAAATGCAGTACCTATCTAATAGTTTTAAAACTGGATGATATTAGAGAGCGATGTGTGATATTGCAGGTGAAATGGTGGTTGCCTATAAACGAGCCTAAATCCATCTCAGGAACGTACGTGGAGCGTGGAGGCACCGGCGAGTACAAAGCAGCGCACAACCTCATCAGGGCACATGCAAGGGCATACAGGGTCTACGACAAGGAGTTCAGAAACCTAGTATAATGCTTATTGTAGCTTTTAGGGCACATGCAAGGGCATACAGGGTATACGACAAGGAGTTCAGGAACAAGCAGAAAGGTTAGCAACCTAGTATAATGCTTATTGTAGCTTTTAGGGCACACGCAAGGGCATACAGGGTATACGACAAGGAGTTCAGGAACAAGCAGAAAGGTTAGCAACCTAGTATAATGCTTATTGTAGCTTTTAGGGCACATGCAAGGGCATACAGGGTATACGACAAGGAGTTCAGGAACAAGCAGAAAGGTTAGCAACCTAGTATAATGCTTATTGTAGCTTTTAGGGCACATGCAAGGGCATACAGGGTATACGACAAGGAGTTCAGGAACAAGCAGAAAGGTTAGCAACCTAGTATAATGGAAGGGCATACAGGGTATACGACAAGGAGTTCAGGAACAAGCAGAAAGGTTAGCAACCTAGTACAATGCTTATTGTAGCTTTTAGGGCACACGCAAGGGCATACAGGGTATACGACAAGGAGTTCAGGAACAAGCAGAAAGGTCAGTTGGGGAAATCCGCCACACAGGGGCTGCGTAAACTAAGTACATTTCCCAAACACTTCATTCCAAGGTGAAATACCAAAGTGACGTAATCAATTAAGGTTTCATGTTTGTTATACCACCACGTGGGAAATCTGCTTAGTTTACGGAGCCCCCGCGTGACGGGCTTTTTATGAGTCGCTACTAAAAATGTTTTAGAACCAAACTTGTTAAACATTTAGTTTTGTACAATTGTTGAGTAGACTTTTTCTCTATTTCGATTATAAAAAAAGTCCGTCACGCAGGGGCTGCGTAAACTAAGCAGATTTCCCACGAGAAGTTTTACAATAGAGAAATCTGCCTAATAACAACATATATGTCTATATATATATATATATATATATATATATATATATATATATATATATATAAATTGTAACCTCTGTCTGTACATTGATTTTTTTCGCGAAATTCACGATAACTTTTCGTTTCACATGTCACAGACACCATAACTGCATTTTGTTTCTTTGGTGTCTGTTTGTTTATTTGTTTGTTTGTTTGTTTGTTACCTTTTCACGCATAAACGGCTGAACCGAATTTTATGAAACTTGGTATGTATATTACTACTAACCCAACTTAGACTTTAGGCTATATTAATATCCTCTGAGACGAACAGGAGTGGGGGTTATAAGGGAAGCCAGAAAATAAAAATAGCGATATTTCGTTTCCTATTGGTTTATTGGCAAATGTGAACATAACAAAAGTTGTTTATTTTATTATTTAGAGTAACGTTTGTTATATACACGTTTTCGTATACCGAATTATAAACGAGATATGCGCTAAAACCTATAGCGGAAGTGAACAATTTTATTTGGGACAAAAGACCCTACCGAAATAAATAAAATTCGGTATATGTATTAGCACTAACGCTTTCATTATAACAAGCCATACCAACATTTCTAGGGACGGGCAGGAGTGGGGGTTATAAGGGAGGCCTGAAATTAAAAATAGCGATATTTCGTTTCCTATTGCTTTTTCGGCAAATATGAACATAAAAAAAGTTGTTTATTTTGTTATTTATAGTGACTTTTGTTTTATACACTTTTTTCGTATACTGAATTATAAACGAGATATACGCTGAAACCTATAGCGGAAGTGAAAAATTTTATTTGGGACAAAAGACCTAACCGAAATAAATAAAACTCAGTATGTGTATTAGCACTAACGCAATCCTTATAATAAGCTATACTAACATTTCTAGGGACGGGCAGGAGTGGGGGTTATAAGGGAGACCTGAAATTAAAAGAAGTGATATTTCGTTTCCTATTGGGGTTTCGGCAAATATGCACTAATCAAAAGTTGTTTATTTTGTTATTTAGAGAAATTTGCTCAACAATTCTTTTCAATATGAACTACCAGGTACCTCACCTGGAATAATTAATTCTAATTATAATATATTATTATAATATTTTGTCCTTAATTATAATCTATGAATAATGCACAGGAAATGGAAAATATTACAATATGGAGGACAGTGAAGTCTTTCATAAAAAAATTAATTTTATTATTAACAAATCCACAGCAACGACGGGTATAAACCCTAAACACTGGGAAGGGTAAATGTCAAAATATTGTGCAAAGTAAAGCCTTGCCAAAAAAATACAATCGCCATCCAGCCTCAAATGAATTCCCGGGCGAAGCCGGGTATCTGAGCTAGTATATATATATATATATATATATATATATATATATAATTTTGAACGGACCTCATTTTCGTCTACTCCTGGGTAGGATCGATGGAGAAATTTTTCGAAAATCGCGTCATGAGTACGACCTCAATAGCTGATTTCCCTTAAGGGAAATCTGCTAAAAGGTATTTGGATCATTAAATTTCAGGATTCAATAAACCCCAATTAATTATCATCTTATATTAAGTAACTGAGTCACTAAACATCTCATTTTCCCAGTGCATTTCAATTTCTGTTTGCATTGACTTCCTACTACGGTAGAAGTAGATCAGGTCTGGGCAACCTTTGACATGTTGCGGGCCAAACTTTAGTCTGCAAATACGTACGCCGGCCGCTTACAAAAGGAGTGTATTTTATAGTAGTGTTCATAATTTTTAATGATAGATATCAGACATGAAATTATACGAAAATGTTATTATAATACAATTTATTAAAATAAAAAAAGGTAATGAAAAAAATTGGTACTTCATTATAATTAATTCGTAAAATTTGGAATTATTACAAAGAACGAAAGTTAAATAGTGATACCGTAATCAATGAGACACTTGAGCTTGAATTTGGGAAACTAATCCATCGATGTTTGGATTAATTCCACTGATACAAAGACGTAAAGAATTTTCCAAATTATCGTCAGTCAGCCTTGTACGATGTTTTGATTTATTAACTTTCATCATTGAAAAGAACTGTTGGCATTTATAAGTACTGCCCAACGCACAAATCTCTCCTCATCTTCCTCATTTAGAGTAAGCAGTGTAATACTTTTGTTTAATTTGGTTTTTCAAAATGTCTGGCGGGGTGGTTGCCCACATATGAAGTAGATGGTGAGATATGACCAATGTGTCATTCCTGCTCAGATTGCGCAGCCTTGCATTTCGGACTTATAGTTTGAGAGAAGGAAGTGCTAAGATGAATATTATTGATAACGGATTTTAACTGCTGTAATTAACCTTTTTCAGGAAAGGTCGGCTTCAACCTGAACGGAGAGTTCAGAATCCCCAAGAACCCCAGCGATCCATCGCACGTCGAAGCTGCAGAGAGGTCAAACCAATTCCTAGTAAGTAATGGTACATCATCATAAAACACCAATAATGACATTGCAGATAGAAAAGTATTAGGAATTTAGGATAATTTGAGGCACGAGAAATGCCCAAGTTCTTTTTTAAAAAAACAAGGACTCGAGGAGAGTTAACGACTGTGTATCTCATTGCTTACTATCGAACCTGAGCTAAATGGTGAGGTTATTAAAATATAAGTCCGACACGCAGCAGCTGTGTAAATAGATACTTTTCTAAGATTCCTAGAATTCAGAGAATATATATTCTTGTTTGAAAACACATATATGTCAACAATTCATGACCAATTGAAGATGGCTGACTTTTAATTATGATCTGTGTAATGACGATCAGGAGATGGTAAAATATAACTAGATTCCTATGTAGTACAACTATTCAAAAATTAATAATTATAAAATTAAAAAAGTCCGTCACGCAGTAGCTTCGTAAACTAAGTAGATTTCCCACTTGAAGTTTTACAATAGAGAAATTTCAGGAGAGCCGAACAGTTATGAAAACGGCCGAACTAGCTTTTGGCGGGAAATACTCTTGTCCGTTATCGGACCCACATTTAATAAAAATACAAATATCTCGGTTAATATTCAAGATAGAGAATAGATGTATATAACAATATTTATAGTACATTTAATTTGCAAAAAGATTAATTCTATACAATTTTTCGATCCGACGTATACTAACGGAGTTACTCGTATTTCGAATTTTCGAAAACCTCCCCTCTAACCCCCCCCCCTCCCAACTGGTTCGATTTCAGCCATTAGCAAACTTGATCTGTCTTTTTTACACAAAACGTTTAAATTAAAACGAGTTTGGTAACGATAAAAAAAATTGCGGCCGCAAGAGTGTTAACAGGCAAATATATATATATATATATATATATATATACAATTTTGAACGGACCTCATTTTCGTCATCTCCTGGGTAGGATTGATGGACATTTGAAGAAATTTTTGAAAATCGCGTTATGAGTACGACCTCAATAGCTGATTTCCCTTAAGGGAAATCTGCTAAAACAACCCTTATAAATACTTTTGAGAGGAACAAACCGAATGAAATTGAAATCAAATTATGCACTAATTATACCAACAATACAAAAATCACTTAAGTAAAAATTAGTAGTACATTCTTCAAATGGAATTACTTTTATAGTCATTATTTAAATAAAATAAGTACCCGATCTCTCGCCATTGTATAAGTCATTGAACAAAACGTATACACCCATATTTCACATTCTATTAGCAGCCCCTGCGTAGACGGACTTATTAAGTATATCAAATAATCAAGATCGTTAATGGCTGATATATGACCTGAAGAAGGAGATGGCGGTTAGAAGGGGAAAGACACAGGTTATGAAGAAGCTCAGGGTTGGGTAGAAAAATGCAGGAATTAGTAAATGATTTTGGTATAAAATGGTGTATGTGTTGTTGCAGTACGGTTGGTTCGGTCATCCAGTGCTGAGCAAGGAAGGTGATTATCCTAAGGTGATGAGGGAGTATGTAGATAAAGCCAGCCAACCAGGACCATCCAGGTTGCCACACTTCACTCCTCAAGAAATAGAACAGATAAAGGGTAACCATCTATTTAATAGCCATTTATTTGCTTTTATAGAAATATTCAGCTAAATACATAACACCTTCTGTAGTTATTGGTGTAACTACTGAGCTATTATCACATTGTATGTTCTTCAAATGAACCAAATCGTGAAAGCATGTCCATAACATTGCTCCTTGATAATAATTACTGTAGTCTGCACGTCTGCAAGGAAATGCGTACAGACTGCATTGCTATTGCAGGGCTTTGCAGAACCTAGCATCAACAAAACAATACATTATCTGGAACAAAGCAGAGAGTCAAGATGACTTACAATGCAAGTCAGAGAACAAAACAAATTCCACTCTTGACGAGATGCTAAACGGTAAAGGAAACCAATTGGTTTTTATCTTTATATCTATTATTCTAGCGTACGTGTGTATGTCACTGAACCCCTCCTAGACGGATGGACCGATTTGATTGAATTTTTAAATACGCGTTCGGGTGACGCCCCGAATGGTTTAGCGCCGCAGATCGGCCTGGCAGATGGAGCAGGAGTGGGGGTCGTCAGGGAGGCCTGAAATTAAAAATAGTAGTATTTCGTTTCCTATTAGTTTTTCAGCAAATATGCACAGGATAAGAGTGGTTTATGTTGTTATTTGGAGTAACTTTTGTCGTATAATAAAGTATAAACGAGATATACACTAAAAAAGTAAAGTGGGCCCAACAATTTTATTGGGCACCAACGACTGAACCGAACTGAAAAAAACTCGGTATGTGAATTAGCATTAGTTTCTTCCATGGATATAAGCTATACTAAATTTTTTAGGTTCGAACGGGAGTGGGGGTTTACTGAAGGCCTAAAACTAAAAAAAGCCGATATTTCGGTTAATATTGAAGACAGTGAAAATAGGTACGTGACAGCGTTTATAGATCTTTTAATTTGCAACAAGATTGGTTCTATAAAACATTTCGATCCGACTCAAACTGACTGAGATATTTCGAATTTTCGAAAATCCTCCCCTCTAAATCACCCCTCCCAATGATCCGATTTCAGCCGTTGAAGAACATGATCCGTCTTTGAACGTGAAACGTTTAAATCCTCTTTTCCTTCTCTCATTTTTCCTTACCTTTTTGCGTACCAAATTTTTGGCGATATTTTATTTACTATTTGTTTTTAGGCAAACGTGCACATAACAAATGTTGTTTTTTGTGTTATTAAAAGAAATTTTTTTTTAAACATAATATTATTAAATTTAATATCCTAATCGCTTGATATATCATGCAGGACAACGTCTGCCGGGTCCGCTAGTATATATATATGTGTGTGTGTGTGAGTGTGTGTGTGTGTGTGTGTGTGTGTCTGGTAACGCCCATCGGTCGCAATTTTTGCCTTGTCGTTGCGAAACATGGTATATCATCATTTTTTATAAAAAGAAAAATCAACTTCCTTCACGGCTAATATCGGACCTGTGGGAGGGGGGGGGGGGGTTAGAGGTAGAGAATTACGAAAATTCTTAATATCTCAGTATTCGTTATCATGACTCCGATCGAAACATTTTATAGAGCCAACCTTATTGCAAATATAATGTTCTATGCATGTTTTTATGTATTCAAGTTATATTTATAGCTCACTAAGTTGTAGACTAATTGCGAATTCATGACACTGGGGCGCTCCGGACCTTCCCTGTTTTTATGTACACCTTTTGACTATCTTGATTAAATATTTGCATTTTTCAGTTTTCGGTCTTCAGTAAAGCCCCACTCCAACTCATCTCATATTAACAATATGCTATTATGTTATGAAGCACTCTATTAGAAGCCTAAATACTAAATATTGTTTTCGTTGGACTTTTACGTTTTTAAATAAATGCTAATACGTAATGCACTTCGCAAATTTTCTTAGTTAACGCAGCCCTTGCGTGACGGACTTGTATTGATCCTGATATGTTCCAATAATCGTTACAATTAGCATGGAAACCAAGGAATTCCAAGATAACCGGAACTCAATATTGGCGGAGGGAGTAGTAAGCTAGTAAATATATTAATGTCACACTTGCGAAGAAATGGTAGAGCGTCCTGGTGAAAGGTTTCGAGCCTGTAGCCACTCTCAACCAAATATCGAAGAAGTACTCGCTTGAAGTATCGAATGAAGTACTCATATTTACTTGAGTCAATGACGATGTACAACACCCGTAAGAAGAGACTTCAAAAGAGTAGCAAAGGAATCCGAAGCACTCCAAGACATCGTTACGAAAGAACGCAGCATTTGCAACGAAGAATGGGGTGTATTTGAAGAAGATGAATATACTAACACTTGAGATGGAATGACTAACTGTGCGTCCGTCACTTGGTAAAATATGCAGATAGTTATCTTAGTCCTGAATGACTAAAATTTCGTCAGAGGGGACAAATACGAAAAAAAAAAAAAGACCGTCACGCAGGGGCTGCGAAACTAAGCAGATTTCCCACTTGAAAATTTTACAATAGAAAAAATCTCACGAGAGTCGAGAAGTTAAGGAAACGGCCGAACTAGCTTTTGTCGGGGAAAGTCACTCGTCTGTTAGCCGCCCTGTTTTAATAAAAATGCAAATATCTCGGTTAATAATTCAAGATAGAGAATAAATGTATATAACAATATTTATAGTAAATGTAATTTGCAATAAGATTGATTCTGTAAAATTTTTCCGACGTATACTAATTTTTTACTAACGTATACTAACGGAGATAATAATAATAACGGAGGTATAATTTTGGAAAATCCTCCCTCTAAACCCCCCCCCACTGGTCCGATTTTCAGCTGTAAAGGAACATGATTTTTCTTTTTACATAAAACGACTAAATATCGATTTTGGTAACGATCAAACAAAAATTGCGACCACTGGAGCGGTAACAGACATATATATATATATGCAGTTTTGAATACCTTATTTTCGTCATCTACTAGGCAGGGTCGATGGACATTTGAAGAAAATTTTCGAGAATTCCGTCATGAGTACGACCTCAATAGCTGATTTCCCTTAAGGGAAATCTGCTAAAATGTTTTAACCTTTTTTCGTGATCGTAATGAATGACAATGTATTGCAGGTACTTACGACTACTTGGCCCTGAACCATTACAGTACTCACCTCGCAGAACCAGGAGTCGATGCCAGTACTCCAAACCTGTCGTCAGATCGGGACCAGGAGACTATAGTCACCAACGATCCTAGTGCACTCCCTTCCAACTGTGATTGGATGCAGGTAACTAGATTTCCAATATTCACAAATCAATATGAATCATTTAGAACAATAATTTGATTAAAAGCTGTCTATTCAAATGCTCAAGTCAAATAGTGTTCTCTTCTATAAAATATAAGCAATAATCAGAGCTTTAGAATATTGTGAAATATCCGTTATTGACATAACCAATAAGATAATCGTTTCCCTGATTGTTAATAATAAATACTTTTAGACTCCCACGGTCCTTGTCAATATTACGACTCACAAGGGGAGTGCACAGCCTTTCCACCCCCAACCAATTTGAACAAAACTTTTTTAGTGTTTAGTACCTAATAAAAAACCAATTCTGTTAAAGCGAAAGAACCCACTTCTCACGCGTTCGTCTAAAAAAAAAATGCTTGTCTGACAGCCTTGAGTTGATTCCAAGACGCTTATTTCAATAAGCCCCCGTGGCTTAGGCGATAGCGCTATCTTTTTCTAACCTGAAATCTCGAGATCAAATCTCGCCGTGAGCGCCTGTTTTTTGGGGATTATTTTTTTCTTGCTTCTACGGTGTTTACTGAATATTAATAAATAAATAAAACGTGTTTTTTTTTTAAATTATTGGCATTTAATTTTTAGCGTTTTCCATATACTTAAAGAAAATTCGAATGCTTTCTAAAAATGAATGAAAAATGAGGAAATATTTAATATTATACGAGAAATATATTATTGATTTGATACACAAGTATATAACTGGACCAGTTTATTTGTTATTATTCTATTTTACAATTAATAAAGAAATTAAAATTTTCTAACTCTATAGATAAAAATATTCTTTAACAGTTTTATACGCTAGAACTATATTTTCATTATGCTTGGCCTTGGAGTACTGCCGTTTATTTCTATCATCAAGCTAACCATGTTATTGTTGATGACAATGGTGTTGAAGAGTAGAATGAATTTTAATACTCGGTGACATTTTGCGATTCTGTTCAATCAAATACGAACAGTTTTGGAGACGCTTGATAAAATGTTTAACTTGATAGAAATATCCCCTTGTCAGACTACTTTACTACTTGAACCATACTAGCAGCTGATATATGCCTGCCTACTCACGGATAATTACAGGCAAGGGCACATCTCATAACTTACAATTAGTAAAGTTTGAAAAAGGTGGCTCAGTAATACAGAAAGACAACAAAAAGAGTTAGAAATGTTTAGTAAAATTGTCTACGAAGATTGAACACTCTACTGTTACTGTAATTTATGTTTTAGCATTTGCATGAGTTACATTTAATGTTTGTAACTTGTTTCATTACATTTTTTTCAAATAAATAATATTGCACGAATTTGTTCTATATAATGTCCATGTGGGCCTCAGGTTAGTGATGAGATACAGCATTGGCTTAAATCTTTCACGGCAAAACTAGAGTGGCGACATACATTCTTGTCTGGGCAATAGGAATTTATTCAGTGGCGGTATTCATTACATAAAATCCTTAGTCCCACCCTGGCTAGAAAAGGGTGGTAGTCTGTAGATAATCCATCCCACTTAGCCTCAGAAGCACAAAGTGGACCATAAATAAGAACAATAATGCTCATATATGATGCGCACAGAAAATATATTCCCCCTTTATATGGATATTAGGTGTAATAAATAATATTGCAACGTTTATTACAAATATAATAAACGTTGATTTTTAGGTTGTTTTTTTTTTGGATTGCAAAATTAATTACACAAACATCAGCGTCTTTATCACTACAAAATTTATTTGACGATCAACTATACGCTTGGTAAATTATTCTTTACTACTAATCACAATATATTTCACTTCTTATAGCACAGCACTAATTCATGATCACACAAATGACTGATGTTCACTAAACCCATCACTGCACTGATGTTGGCTAAACACTGCACTGCACTGAAACTAAAAAACACTAAAAGCTGCACTGAACGGACTGTTATTCACTATTAAGGAACTGAGAACTATTCCTGGGGCAGACTTTTAATAGCCCGGCTTCTAGAATATTCTAGACATCCTCATGGCACCAATCTTCTGCCTTCATATTCTTCGCACTTCTTAAATGCGTGATTAACTATACTCAATAGTCAAGGACGTAATTTTCTCGACACTATAAACTATGAGATAGAAACGCATTTCTGTATTTCAATATCTTTTTTTGTGTGCAGGTAACTCCTGAAGGATTTAGGAAGGCAATTAACTGGGTCAAAAATGAATACAACGATCCTGAAATCTTCATCACAGAGAATGGATACTGTGACAAAGATCAGATAGAGGACAACGAGAGAGTTCATTATTATACTGTGAGTATAAGGGTATCCGTTCAAAACACTATGAATATATTCTCGATTGGCATAATAAACTTATAAGATCCTTAGCTCGCGTTCATCTAAGAAAAAAAAATGTTAAAGCTTGCCTCACACTTGATAGTGTTTTCTTTTATTAACCGAAAATCTCGAGATCGAATCTCGCCGCGAGCGCCTATTTTTGATAAAAGTATACAAATAAATACCAAATATTGTTCTCATTGAACTTTTATGTTATGAGGTAAATGGAAATACGTGACGCACGTGGGAAATCTGTTTAGTTAGCGCAGCAACTTCCAGGCAGGCATTTAACCTTCAGTTTTCTGGCGGCAGTGGTAGAATACCCATGCCTTAGCTTGCGCTACGAAGTGTGTGTGTGTGTGTATACTTGGATCAATTTTTTTTTTAATATATAATGGTATCAAAACTAAAAACCTCCTCTGTCAGTCTGTCCACCTATTTGTCATACGATGACTAAAAAACGGCTATGACGATTTCTATGATTTTTTACATTTGAGAGTCAATCATCCCAA
>CM032229.1:193010000-193097500 GCA_019009955.1 Riptortus pedestris | reverse complement strand
ATAGTAAAATAGTTCTCAATAAAAGTAATGTGTTATTTTATGATATATTTCAGGTAATTGTTTTTCTTTGTAAGGCGGGCCGACCAGTTTGTTTACATTTCTAACCTAACGCTCGCCTTCCTGTCGGCAGGTTATTGAAATTGGATGAAACATTTCTTATTTCCGTTTTGTATTTATATCAGGGTGGCTGTGTTTGCAGTATTTATATTTATCCATTATTAAACTTCACGAGGGATAATTTCCTTTACCCAGGCAAGAATGGAACTCGTCACTCTAGGTTTACCATGTGAGATAAAGGTCAACGCTTTAACTCGCATGGCTAACCTGAGCCCCTATACTTTTATTATACGAGATGCAAGCATGCTGTTCTAGTGCCTCCCTCCCTCCGTCATAAGTTCTTGGACTACTAAAATTTGATTGATTGAGATCAAAATTATTCTGATCCATTGCAAATTATAGTACTAGATTTAGTAAATATTTTTCAGTAATTATTTTTCTTTCCTGTGAGAGTTAGTTAACATACATTTCAGACGCTTCCCGTCGGGAGGTTATTAAAATTGACTGAAAGATTTCTTATTTCCGTCTGTATTTATTCACTTAATATTCACAGTGGTGTTGTGTTATCAGTATGTAGATTTATCTATTGCTATACTTTGCCAGTGAAATCTGCTTAGTTTACGCAGCCCCTGCGTGGCGGACCTTAGAAATATATAATATAATATTTTTATGTTCTAACGAGTTGTTCTTTGTTCTTTCCAATGTCATTACAAGTATAAAAGCTTAATATATTAATGCCAGTTAACGTCAAATCATTCATATATGATTTACGACTTGCTGATAACAAGTTATATAGAATTTGAACAACATTTACTCTCTGGTTGGTTCGTTCATTAATCCAACTCACCTCTAGCATTGCAGTAGGTGGCTATGGAGGTCTCCTTCTTCTTAGTGTTATTGGTAACCTGCAAAGCCATGTCTGTCGATGAAGTTGAAGAACAATGGTTTACATTTAAGGTACGTAGGCAGTTGATTACTTGTAGAAATTGGGGGATGAACTAAGTATTTGTGTTGAGAATAGTTTGTTGTAGAGAGAACACGGGAAGAGGTACAGGAACCTAAGGGAGGAAATACACAGGCTGTTGGTCTTCGAAGACAATCTGGAAAAGATTGAAGAACACAACAAGAAATACGAACAAGGTCTCGTCACATACAAAATGGAAATCAACGACTTTGGAGATATGGTGAGCCAACTATTTATAGATTTATCGCATTCACACATAAATTACAAAAGTTCCTTCCCACGCAAAGGGCTGGGCTGCGGTATCTAACTTAAAGGCAGCATTTCCCAATCGTGAAGTTAATACAATGATAGAAAAATCTGCATACTGTAAACACCACCGTGAATAAATACAAACCGTAATGATGAGAATTATCTATCAGTTAATTTTTAAACGGTCCCAAACGAAAACTTCTGAAATTATAAACACAGAGGTACAGTCGCCAACCATTCATAGCTGAACAGTTAGATATAGACAAACTCTTCACCGGAAAGAAAAAACAATTACTGATATATTATCTGAATATATAACAACTATAACGACACCACACAATTGCAAACTATTTACTATATCTAGTAGAGCAATTTATAATAAATCACAATGTTTCATATTTTAATAACTCCAATTTTAGTAGTCCAAGAACTAAAGAAGGGGTGTGGGGGTAAACCATACATATTTCTCATCTCAGCATATATCTTACAAAGTAAATACATACAAGAGTCTCTAAACCAATTTAACGAGAGCTGAACAGTTACGAAAACGGCCGAACTAAATTTCACGAATTCTTCTGAATCTCACGGAATCTCAGAGAACCGACAATAGCCGATCTAATCTCGGCTCCCCGTTATCCGCCACACAAATTTAAAAAAAATGCAAATAGATTTTGGTGAATATAACAGGTCTACAAAAATAATCTTTCTGAAATTTGATTTGATGATTTTGGCCAATCTTTATGTTTTTTGGTGTGCTGAAGCCGAACATGAGGTCAGTTTTTTTCTATCACGTAAGGAAATTGTTCAATCTCAAGTAAGGGCAGAGGTACTACCATTAAAAGAAAACAGAATTGGCGAATAAGAGTTTTCATTTATTTTCATCATCTTTTACTTCAATGTTGTTTACTGTACAAAATACATAAATGTGTAGAAATAACAGCTTCAGAATTAACAGTAGCATATTTAGTTATTATTTTTATGAAAACGTTTTTTTTCTCTTGAAAATTTCTCCGTGTTCGTTTCCGGGTGTAGGACTCTTCAGATGATTCACGCTGCAGCATCCAACAATAGTCAGCCATCATGTTTACGTTCCATTTGCCCTGATACCTACGTTCCATTTCCTTGATGTCCCGATGGAACCATTCCCTTGTTCTTCACTTACTTCCCCTAAGTTTTCCGGAAAATAGTCCACAGGCGAATGTAAGAAGTGAACCTTCAAACTCATGTTGCAACCTTGTAATTGAAATGCCTTCAACATGCGTTCCACATCATTGGGATAGCAAATCTGAAAGATTGTAACTCTCCTTTGTACTATAGGCGAAGTTTTTCGTTAGAGGAGCCCACACTTTATCTTGATCTCCTATTCTCAAGCCAAAATATGCATAATATACATTTTTGACAAAACCACAGATAAAACAGAAATAGTCTGAACTGGTAACACAACGACGATGAGACATTTTGTCAAAATGCACTTTCAAACCTTAAAATACGTTCTTAATCACTTTGACACAACTAAGAGACCTCAGTGAATGTGTTCACTTCAGTTGATACTACTGAACTGAGAGAATGAACAGAAATTTAGCTCCAAGTTCCTGATACAACAAGTTCAATCTCGTTTAGCTTTAGACGGTGACTACTGAGACCTAAAGAAATTTATAGAGAAATCGTTTGGAAAAAAAAAAAAACAAAAAAAAAAACAAAAAAAAAACCTACTTCTTACCAAATTTATGTGTATAGCAGGTATATTATGTTCTATGGATTTGAAAAAAATCTGTACGTGATAGAGAAAAACGGACTTCATTTTTGGTTTCAGCACACCAAAAAACATAGCTAAAATTATCTAATCAAATTTTTGGTTGTAGACCTGTGTATTCAATTTAGAGAATAAATGTGTATAACTACATTTATTGTAAATTTAATTTGCAACAAGGTTGGTTCTGTACAAGTTTTAGATCAGACTTATAATAAAGGAGATAATTTGAATTTTCGAAAGTCCTCCTACTTTCAGCCATTAATGCTCTTCATCTTTCTTTATACATAAAACGATTAAATATCGAGTTTGGTATTGACAATATATATATATAGATATAGATATATATATATATATATATAGATAGATAGATAGATAGATAGATAGATAGATAGATATTTTATTGGCTTCTGTTTACAACATGTTGCCAAGAGTCTGGCCAATTAGTGTTAGTATGGTTATTGATATATTATACTTCTTAAAGTATGTGTAAATAAAATAATAATTATTCCTAGAATTCCAACTGAACAGCATATACATTGGCACGTAATACAATATTAATATTAATCTAAATGATTATAATACTGAATTCAATAGGTCATAATTTAATGTAAATGTAGATTAATTCATTCTTTTTTAATGTCTAAATAAAGATTTTTAATTAATGTCTAATAATAAGTATAACTGCATATAATAAATACTGAATTGTGAATCTAAATTGGGAGACACCCAATCTCATAAAAATAAATTCATTCAAATCGGTACAGCCATTTAGGTGGAGTTCAGTGACATACACACGTACCGTGTAATTATATATATATATATATATATATATATATATATATATATATATATATATATATATATATCCTCGTTTTCGTCATGTACTGGGTTGGATCGATATCCAGAATTATGGCTGCCCCTCCCTAGCGGCTTGAACCGAACCCCTCGGCCTTAGTGCATCGGAGCCCATTGCATCTCTATAGGCACCTCCTATGCTCGGTTTTATCTAACATGATGTTTAGATAGTAAGTGAGCTATTATTAATTTATTATTAGCAGATTTCCCTCGTAGTCATGACGCGATTTTCGAAATTTTTCTACAAATGTCCATCGATCCTACCCAGGAGATGACGAAAATGAGGTCCGTTCAAAATTATATATAAAAGTCACGCAGGGGCTGCGTAAACTAAGCAGATTACCCTCGTGAAGTTTAGTAATAGATAAATATACATACTGCTAACACAGCAACACCGGAATAAATACAAACGGAAATAAGAAATGTTTCATCCAATTTCAATAACCTGCCGACAGGAAGCGTTAGGTTAGAAATGTAAACAAACGGGTCGGCCCGGCTCACACCGGAAAGAAAAACTATTACTGAAATATATCATAATATAACATATTTTATTGAGAACTATTTACTATATCTAGTACTGTAATTAATAATGAGTCAGAATAATTGTGTTATCTCAATCAATAAAATTTTAGTAGTCCAAAACTTTAAGATGGGGGGGGGGAGTCACCAGGGCATATTTGCATGTATCTCGTATAATTAAGGTCTCTTGAATACAATTTTTGGTATTTAAACTTCCAATAATGTGATTTATTATGTATCAGAGTATTGTTTACGTAACATGAGTAGAAGTGGCGGTTTGCTGAAAACTGAAAAAATGCAAATATCTCGGTTAATATTCAAGATAGAGAATAAACGTATACAACAATATTTATAGTAAATTTCATTTGCAATAAGATTGGTTAATTACATACATACACGATGCATAATAACGGAGATATTTCGAATTTTAGAAAATCCCCGCGTCTAACCCCCCCCCCCTCCCTCTGGTCCGATTTCAGACATTAACGAACTTGATCTGTCTTTTTACATTAAACGGTTAAATATCGAGTTTCGTAACGATCAAACAAAAATTGTGACCGCTAGAGCGTTATGTACATTTTTAAAATAGTTTTAGACTCCTTAATTATGGTGTTTTATTGATTGTAGCTCTGAGGATGGAAATGTAATTACCGAAAGCGATAATCGTTTGTAAAAATAAATTGTGAGCAGCCACATAAGTGTTTCTGATTAACTTAATTAAAACAGCTAAATATCCAGAATATTATAGATTAAATAAACATCTTCTGGTTAAGAACTTAAAATCTGCAAATACCTTAAACAGTAAAAGTTCTATGAGAAAAATGTTTGGTACTTAAGCTTCCAAAGAAGTGGTTCATGATCTTCCGACTAATTGTTAATATGACATGAGGAGTATTCATGATCTAGGAAATAGATATAAAATAACATTCATAGGCAATTAAATTAACAATAAGATTGGTTATACACAATTTTGTTATAGCAACCGGAGATATTCAGAATTTTCAAAATTCCTCCCTTCATAACCCCCCTTCCCCAACCCGATTTCAGCCGTTAACGAACCTCGTCTTTAGTTTTACATAAAAGTATTATATATCGAGATTAGCAACGACAAAACAAAGTTTGTCCCGGCTAGAGTGGCAACAGGATAATTTTGAAAGGACCTCATTTTCGTCATCTATTTGGTAGGATCGATGGGCCCTAGAAGACATTTTTGCACGGCAAATGGCTCCACACCAGCCTTCATTTATGGACCATCTGAGAAAAATGTCAATCCTTATCCAATGATAATAATTATTTGTTATTTATAATTATTTACTTATATTAACGTCCTCATTTTGCAACTGAGGCTAATTGGGTCGGGTTATATACAGGTTACCACCCTTTTCTAGCCGATGTAGGACCCAGGATGTTATTTAATGAATTCCGTCACTAATTAATTTCCTTTAAACAGGCGAGAATCAAACTCACCACTCTAGGTTTATCATATGATAATAATAACTCTGGATAAATTCTATATTATGCTTCCTATTGGTAAAAACGCTTATGAAATAATGGATTTCTTACATTATAGAGTTTCATTAAGGTAACCAAGAGTAGGAAATCTGCTTAATTTAAGCAGCTGGCGTTTTTTCAAAGATTTGCCTCTAACAAACAAAGTTGCTGCTCATCCGATAAACCAAACCTATAGAACTGTGCTAAATCAAAAAAACCGCTGGTTTCAAATATGAAATCTGTAAAGAAAATTAGCACACAATATAAAATACTATTACTCTGAAAATATCGATCAAGGTCAGGTACCATCAAGCCGACAGATTGCCAAATGAAGTCATCTTATATATACATGTTTACGTCCGTGTGTGATTTCTTGATTGTTTCGAATTTGTATTATTTACCTAAATGTTTTTAGACTTATGAAGAATTCAAAGAATCGATGGCAGGATTAAATCATGTAGCGGAAGCAGATAACTCGGCGAAAGTAGAACAATCCCATCGAGTGAAAGCACAGTTATTCGGCAGAGAAAAGCTTCCTGAGAATGTTGATTGGGCTGCAGCAGGTGCAGTGACTGAGATCAAGGATCAGCAGGAAGTGAGCGGACTACTTGTTGGGCATTCAGTGACGGGGTGTGAGTAAATGCTGACACAACATTGCACAAATGTTGACGAGTAATCCTTCACAGGTGAAGGAAAATTGCCCGATGTGACCATTCACTGACATTCATATTTCAAACTACAGACATTATGACTTTCCCCCCTTGGACACTAAGTAATAAACTTGATATAAATATTTCCCTTACTAAATAGACTAAAAAAGACCCCATTTCGACTACGATATTTAAAAAATAGTTCCACCGCATAACACATTAGACCCGGAGAGAGTTATTTTTTATATTCACAGACGCACTCCAAAACAGACTATTGGGACTGGGATAGCTGCATAGATTGTAGGAGACAATAACTGTGCATCACAAAAACTACCATGACTACAGATACAATATACACAGCAGAATTACAGGCTATACTGCCGCCTTAGACACTAACGAACATCAACAAATGCTAAAAAAGAGACGATAAGTCATTATGTAGCAGGACTCATTTAAGTTCATAAAAGTCACTTGATGGACATATACTCCACCAATCTACTTATTATAGGAATTATTGGACAATATTCATAGACTTAAAAAAACACATTACATATTTATTGGGTTAGCCGGCCAATTGTGGCCATATCTGTCAAGAGTGATTTAGTAGACAAAGCAGCCAGAACAATCAATCCAACTTGAACAAATTGATTTTTTGGAATTTTATATATACCTCACCAAGATGCTTTCATCTCAAATACGAAAACTCGTAATTAATGACTGGAATAATTTAGGGTATAAACACTGTACAGTAAACTTAGAGAAAGTCAAATCAAATTCAACAAGTATTTGACATTCTTCACAGAAGAGAAGAAATTGTACTTACACGACTACGCAACAGGGGGGGGGGGGACACACTAGACTAACACCTTCATCATCCTTACTGAGCAGACTAGATGAACCTATATGTCGCTACTGCAGTAGACCGCTGACTGTTAAAAACACATACTTAACTGACTGCACAGAAGTAAAAAACGTATAGCCATGTGTCCCACAAATGTTTTGAGAACTACTAGCCGACATTAGCGGAATTTATAGATAGTGTTTTTTTAAATAAATTTAATGGATGTTTTGATTTGAAATATGATAAAGCTATTTTTTTACAATTGATTGAAAAAAGTTTATATATAGGAAAAGCACGAGACCATGCAAAGGCACTTGGAATATAATAAGATTTGCCGTCCTTCCAGTTTAACTATTCTATAGTTTTTTCTTTTAGTTTTTTAATATTTTATTTTATTTTTTTCCTTAAGTTCTAATATACTAAAAATTTAAATTTTAGTTTTGTCCAATTCTATTTATTTGGTAAATTTGTCAAATTTAGCTTTGTAAAAATTTATACAACAAAAATTGTTACATGTAAAAAAGGAGCAAATATTAAATGTTGTATGAGCCACTATGATGTAAAGTTTATCGAGTACACTGGCTTAAACACCCCAATTAAAATCTAGCTGTAATTTAAATCAGGCATCATCATTACTTTCAATTATTAAGCATCAACTGCCTGTTCCCGCCAAAAACCGACCCAAGTCTGCTCGATGGCCAGGAACCAAATGGCATGTGAATCGAAAAATCATCTCCAAATTTCGAAAAAAAAAAATCAATGAACGGGCAGTGGTTACAATTTTAGCGGTCGCAATTATGTTTTGATCGATACCAAACTCGATATAAATACCAAATATTGTTTTCAATGGACCTTCATTATGAGATATACAAGTAGAGAGTGTGATGACGGAGTCAGCAGGATTTATTTTTTTGAGATAGTACTCATGACGCGATTTTCGAAAAATTTCTTCAAATTTCCATCGATCGTAGCCAGGAGATGACGAAAATGAGGTCCGTTCACACACACACTATATATATATATATATATATATATATATTTGTCTGTTAACGCTCTAGCGGTCGCAATTTTTGTTTGATCGTCACCAAAGTCGGTATTTAATCGTATTATGTAAAAAGGAAGATCAAGTTCGTTAACGGCTGAAATCGGACCAGTGGGAGGGAGGTTAGGGATTTTGCAAAATTCGAAATATCTCCGTTACCATACGTCGGATCGAAAAATTTTATAGAATCAATCTTTTTGCAACTTAAATTTACTATAAATATTGTTATATACATTTATTTTGTATCTTGAATATTATCCGAGAAATTTGAATTATTATTTTTAAATAGAGAATATATGCTGAGATGAGATCAGTAGTGAGTCATGCCTGCTCGGTGGGAAATCTGTTTAGTTTACATAGCTCCTGCAATATTGATGTTGAATTGTTGGTACCATTGCAGACAGGAGCATTGGAAGGGCAGTATTTCTTGAAGAGCGGCAAGTTGGTCAGGCTGAGCAATCAACAGTTGGTCGACTGCAGCGATACATACCTGAACGTGGGTTGTATAGGTGGCAGGCCTGACTGGTCCTTCAACTACATCAAAGAAAACGGAATCGCCGCCGAAGACGACTATCCATACAGTGGCAAGGTTTGATCAATATGCTTCACTTCTTTGCCCATTTTACATAGATATAGTAGCAATCGCCCTTAACACGTTAAGGACGGCACGGGGTCAATTGACCCGTACGTAACTGTCTCCCAGGACGGGTCGGTTTTGAAGATAAATGTTCAAAAAATACTTTGACGGTTTTTGCTTTGTACTAGTAAATATAATTAGAAATAGTACGTTTATGCATTTCAAATCCAAAAAATACGTCGTATATCATTGAAAAAATGCACAGGGCTTTATGACCCCGTGCCGGCCTGAGGAGTGGTATTTGGGCTCTAGTCCGGCACGGGCTCATATAGCCCCGTGTTATTTCCCCTGCTTTTCCTGTGAACCGCTTGTTCTGTTATTTACAAAGGCTTATGTAAATGACAGAACGCTCCCTTAAGGGAAATCAGCTATTGAGGTCGTACTCATGACGCGAATTTCGAAAAATTCATCAAATGTCCATCGATCCTACCCAGTAGATGACGAAAATGAGATCCGTTCAAAATTATATATATATATATATATATATATATATATATATATAGTATATATTTGTCTGTTAACGCTCTAGCGGTCGCCAAAGTCGGTATTGAATCGTATTATGTAAAAAGGAAGATCAAGTTCGTTAACGGCTGAAATCGGACCAGTGGGAGGGAGGTTAGGGATTTTGCAAAATTCGAAATATCTCCGTTACCATACGTCAAATCAAAACATTGTATAGAACCAATCTTATTGTAAATTAAATTACTATAAATATTGTTCTATACATTTATTCTCTATCTTGAATACTAATCGAGATATTTGCATTTTTATTAATTGTGGGCCGATAACGGATGACGGAATTTCCCGCCAAAAGCTAGTTCGGCCATTTGCCGTAACTGTTCGGCTCTCGTATGGAGATTACTCTATTGTATAACGGCACGTGGGAAATCAGCTAAGTTTACTCAGCCCCTGCGTACATAGATACAGCAGCAAACCGTTCACAACCTAGCTGATGGTTTCTGCATAACCGACCAATTGATAATGAATGTGTTAGGAATATTCCAGTAAACTATGTAGATGCAATAGATTGACAAATGGGCTAACACAATAATACACATTTTAGCAGATTTCCGTTAAGAATATATATATATATATATATATTTGTCTGTTAACGCTTCTAGCGGTCTTAATTTTTGTTTGATTGTTACCGAACTCGATATTTAAATGTTTTATGTAAAAAGTAATATCAAGTTCGTTAATGGCTAAAATCGAACAACTGGGAGGGGGGTTCAAAGGGGGATTTCTGAAAATTCGATCCGTTACTGTACGTTAAATTGAAAACTTGTATAAAAACAATCTTGTAAATTAATTGTGCTATAATTATTGTTGTATACATTTAATCTCTATCTTCAATATTAACCGAGATATTTGCGTTTTTCATATTCGGCTATTGTAAGTTCTGTTGAAAGTTAGTTCGGCCGTTTCCGTAACTGTTCGGCTCTCGTGAAATTGGCGTATGCTTCTACTTTGGGAGATATATGCAAATACGTTCTGTTGACCCCTTTTTTAGTTCATGGACTACTAAAATTTGAGTGATTATGATAAAAATTATTCTGATTCATTATAAATTACATTACTAGATATAATAGATAGTTTTCAATAAAATTAATATGTTATATTCAGATATATTTCAGTAATGATTTTTCATTTCGGTGAAGAATACGTCTGTCTATCTTTTCAGCTCTGAGTCGTTGGTAGAACTATTTGTTTACAATTCAGACGCTTTCCGTTTGGAGCTTATTAAAGTTAACTGAAAGATTTCTCATTACCGTTTGTATTTACTCACGGTGGTAATTGTCAGCAGTATGCAGATTTCTCTATTCTAAAACTTCACGTGGGAAATCTGCTTAGTTTACGTAGCCCCTGCGTGACGGACTTATTTTTCTGTCCAATGAGAGGTTGGCAAACCTGTTTGTTTACATTTCAAATACTTCCCGTCGGGAGGTTAAAATTAGCTGAAAGATTTCTCATTACTGTTTTAATTTATTCATTTAATATTCACGGTGGTGTTGTATAACCAGAATGCAGATTTATCTATTGTTAATGTTCACGAGGGAAATCTACGGACTTTAGATCAATCTTATTTGAGATTTACTTGCCTATAAATTCGGTTATATCTATATTTTCACTGTCATGAATAATAACCAAGATATGTGGATTTGTTTTAGTTTTCAGACTTCAGTAAAGCCCCACTCCTACTCACATCATATTAACAATAAGCTGTTATATCACGAACCACATAAATACTAAGCTTAAATACCAAATCTATATATATATATATATATATATATATATATATATATATATATATATATATATATATATATATATATATAGGTTGGAGTATGCCGTGATGTGAATAAGACAGGGCTGGTAGTTCGAGGTATAGAATCGATAGATGCCAATGAAGGAGCATTGATGAATGCAGTAGCGAAGGTTGGCCCCATATCGATAGCCATCACCACCACCTCACATATGTGCTATTACAAGGAAGGTAACTACTTACCTAATGATTTTTTTCCTCTTTCTTCTGCTACGCACATTTACTTTTTAGCAGATTTCCCTTAAGGGAAATCAGCTATTGAGGTCGTACTCATGACGCGAGTTTTGAAAAATTTCCTCAAATGTCCATCGATTCTACCCAGGAGATGACGAAAATGAGGTCCGTTCAAAATTATATATATATATATATATATATATATATATATATATATATTTGTCTGTTAACGCTCTAGCGGTCGCAATTTTTGTTTAATCGTTACCAAACTTCATATTTAAGCGTTTTACGTAATAAGAGAGATCAAGTTCGTTAATGGCTGAAATCGGACCAGTGGGAGGGGGGGTTTAGAGGGGGGATTTTTGAAAATTCAAAATATCTCCGTTACTATACGTCGGATCGAAAAATATTATAGAATCAATCTTATTGCAAATTAAATTTCCTATAAATATTGTTATATACATTTATTCTCTATCTTGAATATTAACTGAGATATTTGCATTTGTATTCTGCATGTGCTCGGCAGGAGTGGCTATGGTTGGACTTTCCGCCGTGAGCTCTGGCGGCCGTTTTTGTAATTATTCGTCCCTCTCGTGAATACGTTTAGAGGTTACTTACTACTACAGCTGTTATTAGGCAGATTTCTCTATTGCAAAACTTCACGAGGGAAATCTGCTTAGTTTACGCAGCCCCTGCGTGACGGACTTTTTTTATTTTTACTCGTAACTATTACACTGATAAACAAGCCATAGATATCTGGCATGATGTTTACTTTTTCTAATGCAGCTTCTCATGCTGATTACAAATCTGAAAACTGATTTACTCTATCACGTCAGGTTTTAGAAAATTTCCCTCAAGGGAAAGCAGCTATTGAGGTCGTACTCATAACGCGATTAATAAAACTTTAATTATGAAAGCTTTTGTAGAACAAACTACAATGGCATTTTGCTCAAGCACTCGGTTAATACCAGAGAACTAGAACTTGCTGGGAAGAAGTATGAAATCAGAAGTTTTGAATTTGTAAATTAAATACGTTCGTCACGCAGGTGCAGCGTAAACTAAGCAGATTTCCCACGAGTTTCTATACCACACTTCAGATCTCACCTCACCACAAATTCTCTCAGAGAATCAGATAAGAAGGGGGTATGGGAGTCACTGAAGGCGGAAACCCTGAAAGTTCGATTAACTCGCTTAATATTTGAGTTACGAAAAGATGCATAGAATGATAAGATTGTAAGGGAAAACAAGAGTTCACTTTAAAACTTTCTTTTTAATAGCTCCATTTTATAACACAACAGAACACAACATGACGCGATTTTCGAAAAATTTCTTCATATGTCCATCGATCCTACCCAGGAGATGACGAAAAAGTCCGTCACGCAGGGGCTGCGTAAACTAAGCAGATTTCCCACGTGAAGTTTTACAATAGAGAAATCTGCCTAATAACAGCTGTAGTAGTAAGTAACCTCTAAACCTATTCACGAGAGGGACGAATAATTACAAAAACGGCCGCCAGAGCTCACGGCGGAAAGTCCGAACATAGCCACTGCTGCCGAGCACATGCAGAATACAAATGCAAATATCTCAGTTAATATTCAAGATACAGAATAAATGTATATAACAATATTTATAGTAAATTTAATTTGCAATAAGATTGATTCTATAATATTTTTCGATCCGACGTATAGTAACGGAGATATTTTGAATTTTCAAAAATCCCCCCCTTTAAACCCCCCCTCCCACTGGTCCGATTTCAGCCATTAACGAACTTGATCTCTCTTTGTACTTTAAAACGCTTAAATATGAAGTTTGGTAAACGATTAAACAAAAATTGCGACCGCTAGAGCGTTAACAGACAAATATATATATATAGATATATATATATATAATTTTGAACGGACCTCATTTTCGTCATCTCCTGGGTAGGATCGATGGACATTTGAGGAAATTTTTCAAAACTCGCGTCATGAGTACGACCTCAATAGCTGATTTCCCTTAAGGGAAATCTGCTAAAAAATGAGGTCCGTTCAAAATTATGTATATATATTTGTCTGTTAACGCTCTAGCGGTCGCAATTTTTGTTTGATCGTTACGAACCTCGATATTTACCCGTTTCATGTAAAAAGACAGATCAAGTTCGTTAATGGCTGAAATCGGACCAGAGGGAGGGGGGGGGGTTTATAGGGGGATTTTCGAAAATTCGAAATATTTCCTTTATTATGCATCGGATCGAAAAAAATGTATCGAACCAATATTATTGCTTATTGCAAATTAAATTTACGAATTTATGTTCGGCTCTGGTGGAAGCTCCTTACCTGTCGTTTCAGCTTTGTGAGATTTATGCAAATACGTTCTGTTCATCCGCCCCCTCCCTCCCTTCTTTAGTTCTTGGACTACTAAAATTTGAGTTATTAAAATATAAATTATTCTTACAATTCAGAAGCCGTTTCCGTTGGGAATTTATTAAAATTAATTGAAAGATTTGTCATTACCGTTTGTATTTACTCACGGTGGTGTTGTGTTGCCAGTATGAAGATTTCTCTATTGTAAAACTTCACGAGGGAAATCTGCTTAGTTTACGCAGCCCCTGCGTGACGGACTTTTTTCTTAAATGCAACGCCGAATTTTCCCAATAACGCCTTTCTTTAAATCGCTCTAGACCCTGGTCTAATTGTGCTAGGAAGGTGGGAGTGGTGTTATTTTACGCTGTTCAGCATGGCCTTTCATATGACATGTAACAACATCAGAGATAAAACGCAGCCAGGTAGTAAAAATGTCCTTCGTGTGCCGTTGGTCGAGCGTGAGAAAGTTATTATGCCTCCACTTCATATAAAGCTCTGGGACCCATGAAGAACTTGTGAATGCACTACACAACAACTCAGATGCTTTTTGGTACCTATCCAACACGTTTCGAGAGTTAAGTTATGCGAAAGTGATAGAAGGTGTGATCATAGGTCTACAAATAAGGAAGATCATTGCAAACAGTCAACTCCAAGACTTACTCAGAATGCTGACAAATATGCACGGTTGGCTTTCAAGTCTGTTGTAGCCAATTTCCTTTGAAATTATAAATCCCGTGACTATGTAAATATTGTGCAGAAGTGCATTTATGCGTACAGCTTGATGGAGCTGAGAACAAACTACTTCGGAACGAGCTGAGCCGCTTTTATAAACGAGCGGTAAGCATCAAAATGGAATGGCCTAGACTCTTCTAGATCACGGACGGGTATTGCCGAGGACGGGCTAGACCATCGGTCGGCTCCTTTCATCTACTTCCTACTTCTTAAATATGTGATTAACTCTGTTTAATTTTTCATATACGTAGTTTTTGGAAAACAATATGTTTATTAGCCGAGGCTTTCCTATAGACCTGATTATTTATTGCATTTGTTTTAATATTAATGAGATATAAGATGAATACTCATAGATTGTTCTACGATCAGGTGTATTCTGGGACGAAGAATGCAACGATCAGCCGCAGGATCATGCAGCTCTACTGATCGGCTATGGATCGGAGAAGGGGCAGGACTATTGGCTCATCAAGAACTCGTGGGGTATCAACTGGGGGCAAGATGGATACCTCAAGCTGGCCAGGAATCTAGACAACCACTGTGGGGTTGCTAATGAAGCCGTATATCCAATCATTTAATGCTATTTTACTTTAAACAAATATAAAATAAAATGATGAGTATTGTTTTTCAACATATCTTTAATCCACTAATTACAAAAATACTACAACACACTTCCAATTTTAAAATGTTGTGGTTACCCGGACACAGGGACATTACACAAATGACCGATATCGACAAACATTCAAAACTAGCAACAAAAATGACTACTACCGACATAACCACACTAACACCAACAGACCTCAACAAGATTGTACAATCAAAAATACTCCAAGGCTGGCAAAAACACTGGTTACGTATTCACAACAAACTATTGGAAATAAAACGCTATGTTACTGGATGGACAAAGAGACAATATGTAGATTCAAGAAGAGACCAAGTCGTCCTCACCAGACTACGTATTGGACATACATACCTGGCACATTCTTACATAATGAACAGAAAAGACAAGCCTACTTGTACTCATTGCAACACTGGACTAACTATAAAACACCTACTAACAGAATGCAGATTACGAGCTTACTTAAACATTTCACAAGACTTGAACCAACTACTGACTGAGGCTAGCCCACAAATTGCCACGATTCTGACATATTTAAAAACAATTGGGCAGTTTGAGAATATTTAATAACAATTATTAATTATTCTTAACTTCTGCCCACAGTATTCACAGATAGCTTCATTATTATTCTTATCGCACGGTCCAATAAATCACTCACGATCACTGAAGTTCACAAAAACACGGCACTGCACTTATCTTCTCAAAGATAAAGGTAGTGCACTGTCCCTTTACCTTTACACGGCACTACACTGTTCTTTGCATAAAAACGGCACAACACAGTTCTTCTCATAAAACACATTACCGCACTACAACTGAACTGTGTTGTAGTAAACAAAATTATCGTTCAAACAAGTCTATGGGGAAAGGAATGGATTCTGAATTTAAAAAAAAAAATATACTATTTCTACTATATACTATAGAGAGAATACAGTAGTTTGGTTCTTACTTCAGCCCCATTACGATTTTCGCTGACGGACTTGTTAACATTCCCTCTGGGAGTTGGACTATTTATTTGTCCATCACACTCGATATTTAACCGAGCAACGTTTTAGTAGGTCACAAATCTTTATTTTATGTCATTATGTTCTGGAAGAGAGAAATAAGCAGCTGTTAGGAGTGACATATTTTATTTAACATTTGTGAAATATATTGTTGAAGGTGTAGTCCTTTGTAATCCTTGATGATCCAGGTAATATTGATTCATTTAGAAGTTCAGTTTGATGATCCTGAACAAAATACAGGAGATAATCATTAGTCAACGTAAACAACATAAATAGTACAACTGAAACTGTTGAGATTAAATATAGGAAAGTGTTCTATTTAGATTGAATGTCCGTCACGCAGGGGCTGCGCGAACTAAGCAGATTTTCCAACATCAATAGTTCAACAAGTATGGTTCAGCTGGCTTAACCTACTTCGGGATCCTCAGTATCAACTACCAGTCGCATCACTGAGGACAGCCGCACCATCAGTGAGGACAGTCGCAACGAATTTAAGAGGGAAACGAGCACTTCAGAAATGTAAGTAGCAATCTATAATTAGATTTAATATATATATATATATACATATATATATATATATATCATATATGTAGGTACCTATTAATACAAAAAAAAAAAAAGCAAAGAATTATTAAGGGTTCCGTTTGATCTTATTAATTTTTGTTGAAAAGGGACCTATTCCTGAAGAGGTGCATGTAAACCACGAAACATTAAGGGCAGCATCAATAAAGTTTGCGCAAACAAATGTATTGGTGACCATTGTCATAAAATATGAAGAATATATGATATATATATATATATATATATATATATATAATACAAAACATTATTTTTAGCGGACCTCATTTTCGTTATCTACTAAATAGGATCGATTAGTGACAGCTCATTACATTTTTGGAAAACTCGTCATGTGTAGAACTTCAAGATGAGGTTTTCCTTGAGGGAATTCCGCTGTCATACTGAGAGATGTGCTTTGCAGCTGCCAAGTTTCATCAAGATCCATATATTCTCTCACCAGATGTCACACCAGTCCAGCAAACCGAGTTCCAATTGGTGGTAGTTTACGAAAACAAGTTGGAATATACTTTCCTTGTATGACAGATATTGCCCACTTCATTCATAATTTTGAGATAATTGTAAATATATTAATAACTAATAGAGTCCGTCACGCAGGGGCTGGGTAATCTAAGCAGATTTCCCACGTGAAAATTAATAATAGATAAAACTACATACTGCAAACACAACACCAGCCTGAATATTAATTGAATAAATACAAACGGTAATAAAAAATCTTTCCCCTGCCGGCGGGAAGGGCCTCAAATGTTAACCAACAGGTCTGCCAACTTCACACCGGAAAGAAAAAACAATTACCGTACTATTTCAGAATATAACATATTCATTTTATTGAAAACTATGTACTATACCTAGTACTGTAATTTATAATGAATCAGAATAATTTTTATCTGAATCAATCAAATTTTAGTAATCCAAGGTTTCAAGACGGGAGGGGGGGGGGTCAAAAAACATATTTGCAACTAACTCGTATAATAAAGGTCTCTGGAAAACGATGTTTCGTATTCAAGCTTCGAATAATGTGGTTTATTATATAACTGATTATTGTTTATGTAACGCTAGTAGAAGTGGGGTTTATTGGTGGCCGAAAACTGAAAAATGCAAATATCACGGTTAATATTCAAGATAGACATTAATGTGCAAAACACTATTTATAGTAAATTTACTCTGCAATAAGATTTATTCTATGCACTTTTTCAATCCGACTTATAGCAAGGAAGATATTTCAAATTTTCAAAATTCTCCCACTCTAAACCTTAGGGGAGGGGTGCCCATTGTTCGATTTCAGCTGTTAACGAACTTGAATTTTCTTTTTGCATAAAACGGCTAAATATCGAGTTTGGTGAATAACGATCAAACAAAAATTGCGACCGCTAGAGCGCTAACAGCCAAATATTTATATATATATATCTATATATATATCGATATATATATATATATATATATATATATATACACACACACACACTTTTGAACGAACCTCATAGTGATCATGTACTAGGTAGGATCGATCTACATTTGAGGAAAAATTTCGGAAATCGCGTTATGAGTACGACCTCAATAGTTGATTTCCCTTAAGAAATCAGCTAAAAAGAGAGAGGCGTTATGTGTGTAAAGGGAGTATCTTATGTGGAAAAACTAACTAGAAATTCTGAGTTGTTATTTCTGTTCGCCTGCAAGTCAAAAGGTCGAAGGTAGCGTTAGTTTGTCGAAAGGCTTGTGTCAATATTTTTTTTACTAACCTATGGCGAAAGGTCAACAAAAGAATTAAAACATGAAATAATTATTAAAACTCATTTTTATTTCTCTACTAGTTTCACGTCCATATGACGCCCCATCAATATTAAATAATCTATCTACATAATCATTGTGTATGCATATGAATACATCATCAACGTAGTTTTATATAAACTGGATATAGATATCAATATCTTCCATGATTTCCTGTTGTGTTTGATTCATAACGATACCACTTATTGAAACTGATGCATTTTTACCCATTTGAATTCCGTACAGCAGTCTGAATATTTTTTGGTTGATTCTAAGAGAACCATTTGTCATACAAAGTTTTGCGCCTTCAATAAAAATGTCTTCATCTTTTATTTTGGGGCGGCACGTTATAATTTCCCAGTTTTTATTATTTTTATGACCAGCTCTACCGGTATATTGGGAAACATGTTCTCAACGTCAAATGAAACAAGTTTGTAGCCAGGAAACATAGTAATGTTTTCTAATTTTTGTTTTACGACAGAACTAGTCTTCATGTCAAACGAGTTTTCATTTACAAATAACTTTAACTCCGACTCAAAAATGTATGCAATTTTCTGTGGTGGGGATGCTATGGCATTTATAATGGGCCGACATCAGCTGACTTGAGCCGACATGCTTTGCAAGCCATTCTCCGACTGATTCTGCTATTGGAAGGTCATAGAGAAGATTGGAATGAATCTGACATTGCATTACATAACCCCATCATAAATGCTCACATATTTTGAATAATGCCAGCACAAAGCACATTAAGATTATTATTTATGAATACTTAAATGTCTAGTTTTTACCTTTAAATAAGAGTTTTATCCAATTTGGAGTTAAGTCACCATGTGCTCTCGTATTTTAGTAGATAACGCCGATGGATTTTTATAATAACATTCACAGCTCTTAAAGTCGATACACTAATTAATATTCCGGATGAATTTCGATAATAATTTCCCGTTAAATACACTTTTTGAGCATATTTTGATCGGCGAGGGCAAAGTGCGACATCGGCTCAGCCTATAAAAGGGCGACGTCGCAAAGGATTAAAATCAGTCATATATCAGACAGGAGACCTCGGACCAGGACATCTTGCTAATGCTACAGCCTGCCTCAGCCAGACTACTTCTCGCCTCCACTATCTCTCATGGCAGAGTCTGATAGAGAACTAATATAAAAACAGCTAAGTGCTTTAATTGTAATCTAGTTTAAGTCGAGATAAGTATCCCCTTTTATATTATTAAAATGTGCTTCTTCATTTTGATTTATACTTATTACTGGTGAATATTTAATTATAAATAAATTTATATATATTTAAATTTTGACTAGAGCCGATTGTTGGTGAGCCCTTCCTAAATTCTTGTTAGTGATTTGGTTGTGGGAATTATCTTTTTTTTTTCAACTTCCACTGCCTATTGACGCAGCCAGATCGCAACAAGATGTAGCAGTTAGTTTAGGTGCCTTTTTTTATTTATTTCCTCTACATAGTAACCCTATGTGGAGGGATTTTATTTTTCTGCACATCCCATGTATATTTGCATTATATGTGCATTTTGCCAAAAATTTTAACAATTTTTATATAATAATATTTATAAATATTAAAATGTAAATAAAATTATAAAAATTAAACTTGATAAAATAAACAAAAAACTTTAAATAAACAATAAAAATTACATAATATTAATTTTATATTATCATTTCCTCACTCAGCTTTAGAATATCATAGGCTATAGCTTTTAATAAATGTAGATGTTTTGAAAATAAAATATCGGGACTGATAGACCACGAGGGAATATGAGTCTTTAACTGTCTTTGTATGTCTTGAGTCTGTCTGCATTCATAAATCAGGTGGGTGAATGTCTGTTCAGTGGAACTGTCGCATTTACAAGTATTTCAGTCAGTAAGTTGAATCTGTGTAATAAGAGTTGTATTTCCATTTGTGTGAGATAAAATATATGTTGGGATAGTGGTATATATTGGTTTTTAAAATAGGGATGTATAATTTTAGATGTGATTCTTTATCTGTATGATTCCATCTCTGTTGTCACAAATTAATACTTTTTTCTCTCAGTAAAGATTTTAACTCAGTTGACGTAGTTTTATTATAAATTACCTCTTCCCTACTTTTAGAGGACTTTTGCGGGTTTTTCCCAATTTTTTTTCTCTCAGTAAAGATCATTAATCTATGGCGTATTTGTTCTATATGTAGGTGCCTTTGTGTAGTAGAATTTCTCCTGATGAGGCGAGGATATGGACGCAAAACTAGTAGAGAAATAAAAATGATTTTCAATAATCATTTGGAGTTTCCATTCTATTGTTGACCTTCCGCCATAGGTTAGTTAAAGTGAAGTTAAATAGGTCATATTTTCACAGTACTTTCTATCAATGAATCCATTAATCTGTTAAAATGAAATTAACTTCCAAAAACCTTGGAATAGGTTAGTAAAAGTGAAGTTAAATAGGTCATATTTTTAGGTGCCCCCTGTGGAGGTCCTCTCCCAGGCCCGCCTTGGAATCCTGTAATAAAGAATTTATAATCTATATATATCTATATATATATAAAATTGTAACCTCTGTCTGTACATTGATTTTTTTCGCGAAATTTCACGATAACTTTTCGTTTCACATGTCATAGACACCATAACTGCATTTTGTTTCTTTGGTGTCTGTTTGTTTGTTTGTTTATTTGTTTGTTTGTAAACCGAATTTTATGAAACTTAGTATGTATATTACTACTAACCCAACTTAGACTTTAGGCTATATTAATATCCTCTGAGACGAACAGGAGTGGGGGTTATAAGGGAAGCCTGAAATTAAAAATAACGATATTTCGTTTCCTATTGGTTTTTCGGCAATTATGCACAAAACAAAAGTTGTTTATTTTGTTATTTAGAGTAACTTTTGTTATATACCCTTTTTTCTTATACCGAATTATAAACGAGATATACGCTAAAACCTATAGCGGAAGTGAACAATTTTATTTGGGACAAAAGACCCAACCGAAATAAATAGAACTCGGTATGTGTATTAGCACGAACGCTTTCAATATAACAAGCCATACCAACATTTCTAGGGACGGGCAGGAGTGGGGGTTGTAAGGGAGGCCTGAATTTAAAAATCGCGGTATTTCGTTTTCTATTCGTTTTTCGTCAAATATGAACATAACAAAAGTTGTTTACTTTGTTATTTAGAGTAACTTTTGTGATATTCATTTTTGTCTTTCAACAAAGTATAAACGAGATATACACTATAAACTAAAGCAGGAGTCAATTATTTCATTGGGCGGTAACGATTAAACCGAACTTAAAAAAACTCAGTATGTCAATTAGCATTAATTCTTCCATGATTATAAGCTATATTAATTATTTTAGGTTGGAACGGGAGTGGGGGTTATAAGGGAGGCCTGAAATAAAAATTCGTGATATTTCATTGTCTATTTGTTTTTCGACAAACATGCACATAACAAAAGTTGTTTACTTTGTTATTTAGATGAACTTTTGTTTTATACATTTCTCCAGGAACAATGTGTGGAGCAAGTAATTTGCGTAGAAATATTGATATGCTCAACAATTCATTCCAATTTGAACTATGAGGTTCCTCACCTGGAAAAATTAATTCAAATCTTTGTTAATATTTTGTCCTTAATAACTGAAATCTATGCATAATGCACAAGATACGGGAAAAATGACAATTTGGAGGACAGTGAAGACTTACATAAAAAATTAATTTTATTATTAACTAAAATATTTTTATTAGAATTCCCGGGCGAAGCCGGGTATCTGAGCTAGTTAAATAATAAAAGGACTATTTATTTAATTGCAGCTAAATACTAAAATTGGACAAATTTCATTCAGAAAAGATAAAACTGAATAGATACTTAGTATCGATAGCCTCGATAAACTGCACAAGATTTACTACTTCATCAGCATGCAATACTCTGGAATCTATAAGTGCTGATGGACCACACTCCAGTTAAATGTTATATTAAGACGAATTTATATAATTATAGAATGCTTATAGTTATCTTTATGTATTTACTATTTTTTTTTTTGTTTTTTCTTTATTGCCATATTATTATTGAACTCAAGAATTTGGATTTAATTATTTATTTAAAAGGCAGAATTGTTATTGTTTATTTAATTTGTACAAGATATAAATATTTAACAAATAAATATATATTCTATTCATTCAGAATGAAGAATAATGAATAAACACTTAATGTATTATTAGCAGATTTCTCTTAAGGGATATCACCTTTTGATGACCTACTCATGCCGCGATTTTCGAAGTTATTCTCCAAATGTCCTATCCTATCTAGGAGATGACGAACATAAGGTCTTTCATAGATATAGATGGATAGATAGATCTCTCTCTCTCTCTCTCTCTCTCTCTCTCTATATATATATATATATATATATATATATATATATATATAATTTTGAAAGGACCTCATTTTCGTCATCTCTTATGTAGGATCGATGGACATTTGTAGTATTTTTCGAAAATCACGTCATGAGTAGAACGTCAATAGCAAATTTCCTTTAGGGGAAATCAGCTAACTATTGATTAAATAATTCCTGCCTATATGTATAAATATGAATAGTTACCTCCTTGTTGAGCTCCTTGCTGGTAGCCACCTCCTTGCTGGTAGCCACCTGTTGGCCCTCCTCCCTGCTGGTAACCATTTCCCTGTGGACCACCTTGCTGCCACTGATCTGAAGACTGCTGTCCGCTAGCCACCGCCTGGTAAACATTGAATAAAAGTTATAATGTTTTTTTTTTTTTTATTAAGCACCACATGTGATATTATAGAATATAGAAATATTTCATTTCTTTTTATTTACTTATTTGGAGCTTTGCAACTGTGGCGATGTTGCTCAGGGAAAAAACTGTATAACATTTAAAAACGAAACAAAATTAATTTAAACGAAAATGAAACAGCATAACAGAAATTGAACGCGATAAAAAAAAAACGGAAACGGAACACAAAAAAAAAAAAACATAACAACAGACATGAAAAAAAAAATAGAAAACCAAAAAAAAAATGCAAAACAAAAATATACGTACACAGAATCGAACTAAAATATTCTTTGTACATTAAACACTCCTCCAATACATTCCTTAAATTTATGAATTCCAAAATTCCAACATTCAGCTTCCCGTTATCGAGTAGAGTGAATTAGTGTTCCTCACCGAGGTATGCATGTTTATTTAGGGTATTAACTGGTAAATATATGCGAGTCAGGTTTTCCTTTGAGTCATGTTAATTGAACCACAACGACGTGTCAAACCATTCTACAATAACTTGAACCACAACGACGAGTCAAACCATTCTAACTTGAACCACAACGACGAGTCAAACCATTCAAACTTGAACCACAACGACGAGTCAAACCATTCAAACTTGAACCACAACGACGAGTCAAACCATTCAAACTTGAACCACAACGACGAGTCAAACCATTCTACAATAACTTGAACCACAACGACGAGTCAAACCATTCTACAATAACTTGAACCACAACGACGTGTCAAACCATTCTACAATAACTTGAACCACAACGACGAGTCAAACCATTCTAACTTGAACCACAACGACGAGTCAAACCATTCTAACTTGAACCACAACGACGAGTCAAACCATTCTAACTTGAACCACAACGACTTAAAAAATCTCGTCCAGTCAACCACTCTGGAAATCCCGAATTTAGAGTATTATATTTAAAATTCCAATTACGTTAAATTGATATAATAAATTTACTGCAACTCGTCTTACATTGGATAAGCCATATATATTTTTGTAATAATGTTTTATTTTTAAAAAAATGTCAATCCAGCTTCGTGAAATTTCCCTCGTGAAGTTTTGCAATAGAGAAATCTACATACTGCTAACACTTAACATCACTGTGACAAATGGTAATGAGAAATATTGCATTCAATTTTAATAAGCTCCCAACGGAAACGGCTGCTAGATTGTAAACAAACAGATCTGCCAACCACTAAGAGCTGAACAGATACAAAGACATATTCTTCACCGGAAAGAAAACAATTACTTAAATATATCTGAATATAACATATTAACTTTATTGCAAACTATTTAGTAAATCTAGTACTATAATTTATAATGAATTAGAATAATTTTTATCGCAAACACTCAAATTTTAGCAGTCCAAGAATAAAAGAAGGGCGGGAGGGGAGGGGTATTAAATGAACGTATTTGCATATATCTCACAAAATAGAAGCTTCACGAGTCTCAGAACCAATTTCACGAGATCCGAACGGTTACGAAAACTGCCGACCTAACTTTCGGCGGAATCACTAACAGAACCGACAATAGCCAATCTCATATCGACCGTTATCGGCCCAAATTTAATAAAAATGCAAATATCTCGGTTAATATTCAAGATAGAGAATAAATGTATATAACAATATTTATAGTACAATTTAATATGTAATAAGACTGTTTCCAAACACGTTTTCTATCTGACGTATAGTAACAGAAATATTTCGAATTTTGATTTCAGCCATTAACGAACTTGATCTTTATTTTTACATAAGACGATTAAATATTGAGTTTGGTAACGATCAACCAACAGTGCTACTGGTAGTGCGTTATATATCTATATATATATATATATATATATATATATATATATATATATACTAGCTCAGATACCCGGCTTCTCCCGGGAATTCATTTGAAGCTGAATGGTGATGATATTTTTTTTGGCAAGGCTTTACTTTGCACAATATTTTGACATTTACCTGTCCCAGTGTTATACGGGTTAATACCTGTCGTTTCTGTGGATTTGTTAATAATAAAATTAATTTTTTATATAAGACTTCACAAATCCTCCATATTGTCATATTTCCCCGTTTCCTGTGCATTGTGCATATATTTGAATTATTAAGGACAGAATATTAACATACATTTGAATTAATTTTTCCAGGTACTGTACCTGGTAGTTTCATATTGAAAGAATTGTTGAGCAAATTTCTCTAAATAACAAAATAAACAACTTTTGTTATGTGCATATTTGCCGAAAACCCCAATAGGAAATCATTATTATTAATTTCAGGCCTTCCTCATAACCCCCACCCTGCCCGTCCCTAGAAATGTTGGTATAGCTTATTATAAGGAAATCGTTAGTATTAATTCACATAGCGAGTTTGATTTAGTTCGGTTGAGTCTTTTGTGCCAAATAAAATTGGTGGACTCCCGCTATAGTTTTTAGCGTAGAACTCATTTATATTTCCGTATATGGCAAAAGTGCATATAACAAAAGTTTACTCTAAGTAACAAAATAAACAACTTTTGTTATGTGCATATTTGTTGGAAAAAGCAATAGGAAACGAAATATCTCGATTTTTAATTTCAGGCCTCCCTTATAACCCTCACTCCTGTTCGTCTTAGAGATATATTAATATAGCCTAAAGTCTAAGGTGGGTTGATAGTAATATACATACCAAGTTTCATAAAATTCGGTTCAGCCGTTTATGCGTGAAAAGGTAACGAACAAACAAACACACGAAAAAAACAAAATGCAGTTATGGTGTCTATGACATGTAAAACGGAAAGTTATCGTAAAAAATTCGCGAAAAAAATCAATGTACAGACAGAGGTTACAATTTTATATATATATATATATATATATATATATATATATATATATATATATATATAATTGAGGAGGTAACATTCAAACCGTGCTTTGTCCGGATGAATGTACTTTTTAGGAAACCAAGAAATTGAATATAAAACATATATATATATATTTGTTTCTTGTAATGAAAAATACTCCTATATGATTTAAATAAATGTTTTATCAATGAGATACATTGTTAAAATAGTTTAGCGTAATAAGTATAATAAATTGGACCAAGCACACTTTGCATGAAACCAAATGGACAAAGCACGGTTTGAATGTTACCTCCTCAATTTGAACTGACCTCTCCTGAGTAGGATCGATGTACATTTGAAGGATTTTTTCAAAAAACGCGGCCTGAGTACGACCTCAATATCTGATGCTAAAAAAAATGTAATTTCATACAAATATTAAATTTAATATACTTACAATGAGAAGAGCTAAGGTTAGAATAAGTGTTGCTTTAGCCATTTCTCCAGCTGTGACAGCCTCAGGATGTAAGGCTGTGTATTTATACAATGTGTGTCGAATCTCACTGCCAACTAAATATGGCGGCTAATTGGATTCTATTCATCAGCTGACTCCAATCTTCCCGCCATTATCCACTTATATATTGTGTTATACAATGACTTCCTTCCTCTTTTAATTCATAACTCAAGCTTTTAGGGAAAATTCGTAAAATCTAGGCGATAATTCAGCTATCAATTTTATTAGAAGTCTGCTATTGACGTTGATCAAATCACCATCTATTATGGCTAGCAGACCCCACAAAAACAAATAAACATTTATTTTCATTTCAAAACAATCTCTATCTATCGCTGACCTTAATCAAATCTATAAAACGTCCGTCACGCAGCGGCTGCGTAAACTAAGCAGATTTCACACGGTAAGGTTTACAATAGATAAACGTACATATTGGTAACACTACCGTGAATTTTAAGTGAATAAATGCAAACGGTAATGAGAAATCCTTCAGTCAATTTACATGTTAATAATCTCTACAACGGAAAGCGGCTGAATTGGAAACAAACAGGCTAGGCAACCTCGCAGCGCTGAATAGATAGATAGACCAGAAATAAAAAAAATTAAGTAAAAATATCTGAATATAACATACTATTAATTATATTGAAAACAATTTACTATAGCTAGTGCTGTAATTTGTAATGACTCAGAATCATTTTTATCTCAATCAGTCAAATTTTAGTAATCCAAGAACAAAAGAAAGGGGGGGGGGTCATCAGAACGTATGTTTATTTTGTTATTTCGTGTAACGTTTGTTATATTTATTTATTTACTTTGTCATACAGCGAAGTATAAACAAGATAAACGCTAAAAATTAACAATTTTATTAGTACTCATTAATGTTTTTGTAATATAGGCATATTATGGCAAATGATGTTATGTTTTTAGACTTATATGATAGTTCAAAGTTTGATTCAGATCAGTGAGGGGTTATCTCCATACCCCCCCCCCCTAACACATTTGTTATTTATTTTCACTAAAAAATGCCTTTGTTATTTATTTCCAATAGAAATGTAAACTATAAGTGCATTTCGATTATTAAATTTTTAAAATGTATTATTTAAAAAAAATCATGTTGAATTTGCACAAGGAGTGATAGCGGAAGTTGTGGGATATCAACCTTTTTTAATTAATATGAATATATATTACGTTCTTGCTCCCGATGTGTTGACATTATTGTAACTATGTACTATCCATAACTATTAAACATTACTTGGTAATGTCATTATGACAAAAGCGTTTAAAATCAATATTGTTTAAAGTGCTATCAGAGTGCAGTGAGGGCTGAATGATCTGTTCCCATCATCTTGCTTTAGAACAGAGATGTGCAACACGCGGCCCTTTTAGCAGATTTCCCTTAAGGGAAATCAGCTATTGAGGTTGTACTCATGACGCGATTTTCGAAAATTTTCTTCAAATGTCCATCGATCCTACCTAGGAGATGACGAAAATGAGGTCCGAATTCAAAATTATATATATATATATATAATATATATTTGTCTGTTAACGCTCTAGCGGTCGCAATTTTGTTTGATCGTTACGAAACTCGGATATTTAACCGTTTTTATTTAAAAAGACAGATCAAGTTCGTTAATGGCTGAAATCAGAATAGAAGGAGAGGGGGTTTAGAGGGGGATTTTCGAAAATTCAAAATATCTCCGTTATTATGCATTGGATCGAAAAATTGTGTAGAATTAATCTTATTGCAAATTAAATTTACTATAAATATTGTTAGATACATTTATTCGCTATCTTGAATATTAACACAGATATTTGAATTTTTATGAAGTCAGTGGTTCGGATTATGTCGGCCATCTTCGTCATTTCTCGGCTCAGGCAGAAGCTTCTTCTAACCTGTCGTTTTTAAACTTACCTTACCTTCTTTACTTTGTGAGATTTATGCAAATACGTTCTGTTCATCGGGCCCCCCCCCCGTTCTTTAGTTCTTGGACTACTAAAATTTGAGATATTACAATATAAATTATTCTTACAATTCAGAAGCCGTTTCAGTTGGGAATTTATTTTAATTAACTGAAAGATTTCTCATTATCTAATCACGGTGGTATTGTGTTACTAGTGTGCAGATAACTCTATTGTAAAACTTCACGGGGGAATCTGCTTAGTTTACGCAGCCCCTGCGTGACGGACTTTTAACATATTTATGCGGCCCGCCAAGCATTTCTAAAATCTATTTTATCGACTTTCTCCCATTAACCCTCCGTCGGGCGCGTGATCTCTCAGATCCACAGTTTCTATAGAAATATTTGCCACTCCTACTAGCAGAGAGTGGTGGCGTAGTGCTTCGAGTTATGTGCTTTGTAGGTCTCCCCCTCAAGGTATGTTGTGTCACTTTGTTCGATGGAGTCGTGTGTTTCATCTGTCATTCAGTTGTATCGTAGCGAGTCCTCAGTGTTCCACGAGGTTGTTGGATTGGTGTGGAAGGATTAAGGCCTTGCGGCTAGGTGCCTTCCACATTGTAGCCACTCCTCGACGTGGGTGCACAATGTCATTCAGTTGTATTCCGGCACGGGACCGGCCCTTCCCAGTGGCAGCAGTAAGCCCCCGCTGTGTAGCTGCTGGGTAGGGGAACCGTAGGAACAGTAGGTCCTTAGTCGGCTTTGCTGTTCCGGGCAGGGGATCACTCCTGCCTTAATGGGGTAAGTTCTAGCGGCTTACTCAATGTGAACTACGGGCTGGGTGGTGTCCGGAGTGGAGGCTTGCCTTCACTGCCGGTCATAGACGTAGTGGTCGTGTGTTCAAAGCACGAGGACATACAGGCCAGGTAAACTGGTACATGTGTGGGAGCTGGGTAGTAGGATTCGATTCTGACCATCGTAGCGAATCCTCAGTCACCATGAGGTTGTTGGATTGGTGTAGGATGGATTAAGGCCTCACGGCTAGGTGCCTCCTACATTGTAGCCACTCCTCGATATGGGTACGCAATGTCATTCCGATCTCGTTAGTTTTTTGAAATCTGTATTTCATAAATATGTAAATTAATTAAGTTTCTCTTTATTAAACGGAATCATATAAACCTATTTTTCTTTTATTTTGCTCATAAATGAGCTTTCAAAAGGACTTGTACAAGAAAAGATTGTACGATGCAGTGACTACTGTAGATGTTTACCACCCGAACTAAGGACGAAACTTGAAGAGTACAGATACTCATTGGACCATACATTGAACTCAAGTACAAAACAGCATAAAAAAAGTCATTCCGCTACAATGAACAAAAGAAAATGATGTGAACCAAACAAAACTAAAAAAAAATGTTGGTTTACTAATTGCTCTTGTGAAATTTGCAAAAACAAAATTTGTTTACAACATAGTTCCGCGCTTTGTCCTAATCGTAATGCAGCTCTGCGAAAGAAATAATAATTAAACTGCTATTTTTAAAGGATAGGTGCATTAAAATTTATTTGATTTTTAATAAGTATTATCTAAAAGTGATTTCGTGCTACTTATTTTTGAATGAAGTTATATTTAGATAATTTGTTTATATTGTTCACAAAATGAAATGAATTATGTATGATTAAAACATGTGCATTTAAGCAATTTAGTTTGATATTTGTATTTTTTAATTATATTTTAAAAATCATCTTTCACGGTTTCAATAATAATGAATATATAACCAACTTGATTATTTTATCAACCAAGATTTTTTTTATTATAATACTTATCAATTTTGAAAATTATTTACTTCTTTCAAGCAAATACTTCCTCTGTTATGGCTTCTAATCACACAGTGCACATTTTAGTGCAAAATATATATTAAAAAATTGTATTTCCGTAAAAACGGTTGAGGTTGTATCTCTGAGATACACGCGCCCGAAGACGGAAGATTCTTGACGCGCCCGACCGAGGGTTAATATACTGTGAAAACTTAATTATAAATTAATGTTAGTACGTACTAAACCGAAACATTTTGTTGTTATGAGTTACTTGTCGGCGACTTGTTCAAACATTCAATACGAACGGGCCGTGTCCATGCTTGCTTGTGTTTGCTTCTGTCACACAATCAGTCTGGTAAGCTCCTATCTAGCAATATTAGCAATTCTTGTGTTTCTTGAAAGGCGTGAGTGCAATATTAAAGGTGTCAAAAAGGTAACATTAGAGTTTTTTATTCAACATTTTTTTTTCCTACAAATCGTTTTAACATTCAAATTTTTAATCCATTTTATCATGCCGGAAAACCAAAGGAAAAAACGGAATGTTGAGGATGAGCACAGGCATTACCAAGAAATGTGGAAATTTGATTATTTTTTCACTTTCCTTAGAGATAAGCTGTATTACGTCATATGTATTCATATGTTCATAGACGGTGTCGAAATTAAAAGACTATAACATACAAAGGCATTAGGATACAAAACATGAACAACAATATAAAAACTTAACCAGACAACTCCGGATAGATACTTTTAATCAAATGGAGAGGAACTTGGGAAAACAACAGATTATTTTTAAAAATCAAGCTAATTTATCAAATACAGCAGTTAAGGCTAGTTTTATTGCCAGTCAAATACTGGTAAACAAATCAAATACTGTTCTTTGGCACTTGAGAGTTGCGATATTAGCGATACTGGCTATATTGTTACGTGGTATTGACACCAAATTTAATATTAGCGAAGAATCGTCTCCTCTGATTCCAACGCAAGGGACTACAACCAGCAAACACCGGTACGATGAACTAAAGTATTTTTTGGAAAACTTTTCAATTTATCGACAGATGGAGTACGAGCCATGTCAAGCATTGTGACAGAAGGATCAGGAAGGCTATTTCAAAACATTAAGAAGGCCGTAAGAAGGGAAACATTCGTTAACCACTTCTCAGTAAACACCAAATATTTCTATAAATCGAATGGAGCTCTGAGAAATTTCCGCTTTTGGCCAAAAATGCAAAGCAAATGATGCCTCTGTTCGGAAGCACGTGTGTTTATGAACAATTCTATTCTAATGTTTATAATAAATAAAGTTTTCTAAATTTTTAATGTGTAACTTTATGTGCGGCCCGCCAAACAATTTTAAAATTTAAATTGGCCCGTTAATTAAAAAGGTTGCTCACCCCTGCTTTAGAATATTATAAATTGAGTTATTTTCAGGGAACTGCAGTTATTAATTTCCACTTGGTAATCAAATTATTAAAACATTCGAAGTGTTAAATGCATAGAATAAAAATGCAATATATTGGTAAGCCTCTAGCGGAAGAGGGAGGGGCGAACACTGTTAAATGTAATTAAAATGAAGGGTTGTTAACGCATTTTAAATGAAATGCTGGCATTATTGGAATTACTTTCTTCTCACATTTACTATTACGTATATAATGTAATGCATATATAACTATGCTTAAACATTGTGTGCTCGAATTGGGTTATGGCAGAAAATGTGTTCATTATAGATGATATTTAATTATAACAAAACCTATCCATGATTAAAATTTCAATTATTCAGTGGAGAGAGATTGATTAAAAACTCGTTTTAATTTACTCTTCAAAGTTCAGATTTCTTTTCAGTATGTCTCCTAAAGATACCAGGCCCTTACAGAAAAAAAGTGCGTCACGCAGGGGCTGCGTAACCTAAGCTGAATTCCCATAGGAAGGTTTACAATAGATAAATCTACATACTAATAACACCATCGTGAATGTTAAGAGAATAAATACAAATAATAATAACAAATCTTTCAGTCAATTTACAAGAATATCTACAACGAAAGCCTCTGAATTGTAAACAAACAGGACAGCCAACATCGATGCGCTGAATACATTGAATTATTCTAGACCGCAAAGAAGAACAATTAATGAAATATACCTGAATATAACATATTAATTTTATTGAAGACTATTTACTACAGCTAGTGCACTAATTAGTAATTTATCAGAATAATTTTTATCTGTCAACATAACATATTTGCATAAAACAACTAAATATCGAGTTTGGTAACGATGAAACAATAATTACGACCACTAGAGCGGTAACAGACATATATATATATATATATATATATATATATATATATATATATATATATATATATATATAATATTGAACGGGCCTCATTTCTTCATCTCCTAGGTAGTATCGGTGGCTCAATTTCGTTATCTCATGGGTAGAATCGATAGATATTTGAAGAAATTTTTCGAAAATCGTGTCATGAGTACTACCTCAATAGCTGATTTCCCTAGCTAGGGAAATCTGCTAAAAGAGCTAAATATCGACTATCATAAAGATCAAATGATAATTTTCCAGTCAACACCGCAAAATCGTAATTGATGACGTCATGTATCACTTTATGATCCAAATAGTAATATTGGAATTATAATGTGTGTTTTTTTGTAATTCCCCCTCCCCCCACCTCTAACCCCCCCCCTCCGGGTATGACTTCAGCCAATAACAAATGCGATCTGTTAATTATTGAGTATTATGCTATTCATTCTTTAAGGTCCTATTGAACAACGCAATTCGAGGCTTCTCTTTAAGGGAGATATACCAACGAATAATAGCTGGGGTATGAGTGGACTGTTAGAATGAATGAAATATAATTAATGGATAATATGATATATTTTTATGGTTTCCCGCTCTGCTCTCCTTCCGCTCACACTCAGCTACTTTCGGGGATTTCTACTCCATGGCGATCATTATTCATGCAATGTACTGCTTTCAGGCCTTATGCCAGAGTCGCCATTTTCTCCAGACTGTCTTTTAGCAGATTTCCCTTAAGGGAAATCAGCTATTGAGGTCGTACTCATGACGCGAATTTTTCCCAAATGTCCACCGATCCTACCTAGTAGATGGAAATGAGGTCCATTCAAAACTGTAAGTATATATATTTGTCTGTTACCTCTCTAGCGGTCGCAATTTTTGTTTGATCGTTACCAAACTCGATATTTAGTCGTTTTATGTAAAAAGAAAGATCAAGTTCGTTAACGGCTGAAATCGGACCAGTGGGAGGGGGGGTTTAGAGGGGAGGATTTTCGAAAATTCGAAATATCTCCGTTACTATACGTCGGACCGAAAAATTGTACAGAATGAATCTTATTGCAAATTAAATTTACTATAAATATTGTTACATTCATATTTTCTCTATCATGAATATTAACCAAGATATTTACATTTGTATTCTGCGTGTATAGGCTATGTTCGGACGTTCCGCCGAGAGCTCTGGTGGCCGTTTCCATAACTATTCGTCCCTCGTGAATAAGTTTAGAGGTTAGCTTAACTGTTTTTGGGGCTAGAAACTACTGGGTTATTACGCCCTAAATAATGTTTTAGGTTTAGAGGTTTCTTACTACTACAGTTGTTATTAGGCAGATTTCTCTATTGTAAAACTTCACGTGGGAAATCTGCTTAGTTTACGCAGACCCTGCGTGACGGACTTTTTTCTTCTTCTACCACACCAAGATGTACCAGTCAGCTGGGCACGGGTTGCTAGGCAACGGCATGGATGACCAGCGGGGCAAGAACTATGACGTCATTTTCTCTTTGAGCATAAGTGCCGTAAACACCCATTAAAGTGGCTCATGCTATAAAAGCTTAGGGATAATATAACATGAGTAGTAGTAATAGTTTACTTAAGGCTGAAAACTATAAAGTACAAATGCCTCTTTTAATATTCATGTTAGAGAAAATAGGTATACAAAAACATTTATATGCACACAAATTATGATAATGAAGATATGTTAATTTTCCAGTTTGCCCCAAGTGGGGGGGGGGAGATTTTAGTAAAATCGAAATATCTCCGTTACTATTCGTTGGATCAAACATTTAAATAGAACCAATCTTATTGAAACATAAATGGTCTATAAATATAGTTATATGCATTTATTCTCTATTTTGCATATTAACCGAGATATTTGCATTATTCATTTTTCAGCCTTCAGCAAACGCATTCTTCTGCTCATGTTAATTAAACAATACTCTGTATATAATAAACCACATTATTCGAAGCTTAAATACGAAATAACGTTTTCAAGAGACCTTTATGATATGTGATACATCCAAATATGTTGTGGTGAACCCCCACCACCGTCTTAAGTACATGGACTACTAAAATTTGATTGATGGCGATAAAAATTATTGTGATCCATTATAAATTACAGTACTAGACACAGTATATAGTTTTCAATAAAAATAATATATTATATTCTGATATAATTCCATAATTATTTTTCTTTCCGATGAGTTTGTCGGGCCTGTTTGTTTACATTTCATACACTTCCCGTCGGGAGGTTTCTTATTATCGTTTGTGTTTATTCACGGTGTTTTGTTACCAATATGTAGGTTTATCTATTGTTAAACTTCACAAGGGACATCTGCTTAATTTACGCAGCCCCTGCGTGACGGACTTTTGCTTCACAAGGAGCATTCATTGAGAAATTACTTGTGATAAACTTGGGAATGGTCATGGGAGACATTTGTAAAATGTTTATTTGTATTGTGAATAGAATAATGGCCCATCATCGTAATTAGATGACAAAGCAGGAAAGGAAAACAAGAAAGAGGAATTGGGCCAATTATTGGCCGACCATTCCATATAAATAGAAGGCAAAGAGGTATGAGCTGCAGTCTGACAGAGATGGCCAGCCTCACTCTACTACTCCCTCTAGCTGCCGTTTTAGTAAGTACTCTAGACAATTGGGCCAATTATTGGCCGACCATTCCATATAAATAGAAGGCAAAGAGGTATGAGCTGCAGTCTGACAGAGATGGCCAGCCTCACTCTACTACTCCCTCTAGCTGCCGTTTTAGTAAGTACTCTAGCCAATTGGGCCAATTATTGGCCGACCATTCCATATAAATAGAAGGCAAAGAGGTATGAGCTGCAGTCTGACAGAGATGGCCAGCCTCACTCTACTACTCCCTCTAGCTGCCGTTTTAGTAAGTACTCTAGCCAATTGGGCCAATTATTGGCCGACCATTCCATATAAATAGAAGGCAAAGAGGTATGAGCTGCAGTCTGACAGAGATGGCCAGCCTCACTCTACTACTCCCTCTAGCTGCCGTTTTAGTAAGTACTCTAGCCAATTGGGCCAATTATTGGCCGACCAACCTATTGGAAACATCGTGTTGTATTGAAAATTCTTTATCTCACATGGCAAACCTAGAGGGGCTAGTTCGATTCTTGCCTGGGCAAAGGAAATTATTTAGTGACGAAATTCATTAAATAACATCCTAAAATCCACCCTGGCTAGAAAAGGGTGGTAACCTGTAGATAACCCGTCCCAATTAGCCTGAGTTGCAAAAAGTGGACGTTCATAAATAATAATAATAAGTATTGAAAATTCAAAATATTCATTTCGTAAGTTATGTGTCAATTGCAAAATGATTTTTCTTTCAGTGCGTGGCGTTTGGGCAAGAAGCGAGCCAGAGCCAAGGAGGAGGACCGCCAGGAGGTGGGCCGTGTGGACCCCCACCTGATGGAGTCCCACCAAATGGACCACCACCTGATGGAGTCCCACCAAATGGACCACCACCTGATGGATCTTCAGGTTGGTTAGAATGCTGCAAGTAACAACCATTATTAGTGCCCATGATTGCATCCCCCAGACATATGGCCCACATTTTCCTAGACTACTTACATTGTCGGGCACTATACTTCAGAAGATTTCCCTCAAGGGAAATCAGCTATTGAGCTTGTACACATGGCGCCATTTTCAAATACTTTTCTCAAATGTCCACCGATCCCATATAAAAATTTCCCTTACGTACATAAAAAAAAAAAAAAAGAAAAAAAAAAAAAAAGAAAGAACTATAATACAGGTCAAAATAGTGAAACAACCCAGCTCTGCCAGTCCTCTTGTCTTTTTCATGGCCCAGTTTTGCCCTGGGCTAGGTGCTTAGGAACCAACGACTGCATCCTGTTCGCAGGGTGGCCATTTTCCTAAATGTTCCGAAATCCATATTGCCAGTCCGGAGTATCATCCAGTGCAGGACTCAGCTTCCCACGTCAATACTCTTAAGCTCCTTCGCAGTCCACTTGGCCCAAATCCCTTTATATGTAGCAGTGACTGGAATGACCCTACGCCTCCTCGCCAGACTGCCTGTGACGGCACCCACTCCCTGCCGTACTTCTCCACTTTCAGCTGACTGAAGGACTCGTCCTTAATGAGCCGTGTCACGACAGTAACTTCCAAGATGACCAGCTCTTCCTCGTTGGCAATAATAATGTTCGGCCTGGCATACTTCCTCCTGCTGCCTGCCGAGTGCCTTCTCCACGAAGACCCTCCATCCTCGTCTCCTTGCCAAGAAGCTTCTCTACTGCATGATTCCTTAACGGGACCGCAGGTTGCAGGCAATGCGTTGCCGGGCAGTGGTTGACAGCATGCACTTGTGTCTCATCTCTTCCACAGCCCAGTCTGGATTTCGTTGAGCCATCCATCGTCCTGCCAATCCTGCGTGACAACCAGACTCGGACAGGGAGTAGCTCCCGCGTACAACCTTACGTACTGGACGTAGACACGCCCCGACATATCGTGGGATAAGCAGGGCCCACCTCCTCCACACCATTCAGGTCACGCCCATCAACTGTGGAATAGAGGTTTTCAATCTCCCGGCCCCTTGGATGTGGAGGAGATTCCCCATGGCATCTCATAGCACAATCAGTCTCGGACAACATCGCCAAGCCCACAGTTCTTCAGAGCATCATCCACCACGTAGAACCACCTTGCTCTAAAGTACGGCATCAAAGCCTCAAACCGAGGGATCCCAATACCACCGATTATTCGCCAGAGACTGGAGAAAGGAGCACGGAGTATCGTGAGTTAGCCTCATCCATCTCCGAACAGCAGACCTCACTGCCACATCGATGCCCTTCAATATGTACTGGTGGGTGACGCCAAATGTAGCGCTATGGAAAATCCCTGTAAGAAAAAAACGTCCTGAGGAGCTCCAGATGGAAGCAGAAGAGTTTGCTATAGTTTGAACGGAACCCTAGAGTTCCTCTCAAGACCAGGCCCTACATCGACATGGTCACGCACCACACCCGAGTGAGAGAACCTAACTTCCAAATAATCCCAGGAATCCTCCAGACTAAAGGGCTCGATAACGGTGACACAAAACATGTTTTTTTTTTTTTTCCATAGATCACGAGTATGGCCTCAATAGCTGATTTCAGTTAGGGGAAATCTGCTAATATCACATATAATCTCTTCGATGATGAACAATGCTAGTCATACTCTCTAATCAAATGTACTTTATGTTCAGGACCTAGAGGACCTCCCCCAGATGGAAGAGGCCCGCCTTGTCGGCAACAGCAAGGTAAATACTTCCAACAATATCGATAGATTTCAATCATTGATTTGGGCTGCAATATGTCCGTCAGAGTAAATATATAATTAAATTATATCCATTCAAAAAGCTCAATAAATATCTGACCAATATTTGTGTTTGCAGGTTCAGCAGATTCAGGCAGTAAGTGATGCAAACAGCTGTCTCCTGAACTATTCTTCGTCTTATCAATCTGCACTATCTCCTCTTACTTCTTATTATTGGAGCTTTATCTACTCATTATTGTACGGCTGAATTAATAAAGTCTTTGTTGGTATTTCATAAACTCAATCCATTCAATTCCTTAATACAAATACATTTATTTTCCCTTCCCCTCCTCCGCCAGCCGAATCCACTACATTATTGGAGAAAATACAATATTTTGTAATGAAATAAGTTTTTTTTAGTAGGTTCGTGCTTCGTGAATAGACAAGTGAAATTCGTACTCTGTATTTATTATCTTTTATCCAGTATTTGTCCAAAAATAGTGAAACCTGACACGGTTTATCCTCTTCTTTAAGAAGAAAGATGAAGCCGGATCGCCGTAACGAAGAAGGTAAGAGAAAATCCATTAATAAAATCATTGACGAAGCTAACCTCAGCGATGAAGTTACAGAAGACGTTGCCATGTCAACCTCTAGCTATTGCAGCGAGTTCCCAGAACTGCCTAACCTCTCTCAACCAACTCAAGAACTGCAGTCGAGAATGAATCTACCATATTCATTGAACTCAAACCAAAGCGAAACAGGTACAGCCTTAAAATCAGCTGTTATTAATAATCAAGCCAAACCCATTACAATAAACGATAGCTTTTCACCATTATTAGACATTGAAAATGACGAAAATAATGACGTACCCGAACATAATTTAACAGAACGCAATCCGAAGACTTTAAATATACCACCAATATTCTTACTGGAAGCAGATAACTGCCAACATATACTCGCTGACATAAAAACAATATTAAAATCTGATTTCAAATTACAGCAATGTTTCGAAGAAATAAAAGTAACCCCGACATCAACTAAAAGCTTCGGTATTGTGACGAAATTCTATGACGAGACGTTAAATACTACACATTTCGAAACCCAGGAGACAGTAAATTATCTTTAATCATAAGAGGTGTTTCTTTATAGCATCTCTGAGAAAGAGGTATTGGACGAACTTGCAGTACAGTACCCAGTTGCCAAAGTGACTAGATTACTAAATAGAGAACGGAACCCGACCCCACTCATGGCTGTAGAGTTAGAGGACAATGCTAAGAGCAAAGAAATATTTAATTTACAGACCCTTTTTAATGCTTCTGTGATCGTTGAGCCAAGACGGAAATCCAAGAGGGTGTCTCAGTACACGAATTGTCTTTGTGTAGGACACTTCAAGACCTATTTTCACTTAGACATCAGGTGTAGTAAGTGCTCTGGTGATCACAATTGCACCGCTTGTCCCAACCGAAATGCCAGAGATTCCCATTGCGTCAACTGTGGAGAAAACACTGAGCTAACAGCAAGGGCTGCAAACCATTGAATACTTTTACATAGTTTCACTGGCATACGCCCTAATTCACATACTTTCAAAACGCCGTATAGAATGTCCACTGTGGACCTCTTGGTCACCCGTACCCCTCACATAGTGACTAAATGTCTCGCTCTGGACTTTATCACTAGTGATCGCCGACCAGTACTCTACGTGCTGCGAAGTCGTCCTCCCAAACCCACTACGATCACATACGCGTTTCATAATGGTGACTGGAAATTATACAAGTCACTTATGTAAGCAAAAACGCCGGCGTTCACCACTATCAGTGACGCCCAAACCCTGGAAGAGAAGCTGGACGAGTTTACCCACATCATCTTGGAGGCTGCTGACGATCCCAAAGATTATCAGGAGACCCCCAGGACTCAAAGCTCCTCCCCCTCATGTTCTACAGTTAATCAGGCAGAGGAATACCATTAAAAATTCCTGGTATCGCACCAGGAACCTCGCCCTACGTCCACCAAAAGCACTGTTCTTCTCCAAACCGGCAGGGGTGTGATGAGCCACACAGACCAGGCTGAGATGTTGGCGGCACATATGGCCGCTGCAGATCAGGCTTGGCTACGTCAGACTGACGAGGCGCCTCGGATGGAGAGCGATGATAATTTTATGTTCTCCTCACCTAGGCAGCTCTCTGCCATCCTGCCTGGACCAAGGAAGGAAAATCCTCTGGGATGGACAGGGTGCAGTACGTGCTACTGCGTCAGCTCCCACGGAAGTCTCTGTCCTACCTCAACCACCTCCTAAACTCCTGCCTCCGCCATTTATCCACCATCTGGTCTGGGCAATAGTCGTCCCTCTTATCAAACCCGCCAGAAATAGAAACTCTCCCGAACACTATCGTCCCATCAGGCTTCTCCCACACATCTCCAAGTTACTAGAGCGTATAATCCTCGGATATCTTGTAGATTTCTGCGAGGAGAAATCCCTCATCCCAAACGAGCATTCCGGTTTCCTTCCTCAGCAAAGCTCCTTCCACCCCCTTGCCCGTTTCTATGCTAACACTGCCACCAACCTCCGCAGAAACGTCGTCACGGAGATGATTTCAATAGACTACACTCAGGCTTTTGACTCCGTCGAACACGTCGAACTCCTCAACACCCTAGGTGGGCATGGCTGCCCCAGTCAACTCCTAGCCATACTCCGTTACTTCCTTCATGACCGAAACTTCCAAGTGAGAGTCGGCGAATCCCTCTCCACATCCCGTCCTCTCAAAGTAGGGGTTCCTCAGGGTTCCCCTCTCTCACCTACCCTCTTCACGACATACACCGCAAAGGTAGTGAGGCGACGTTTTCACAATACTGAGGTAGTCACGTATGCGGACGACGTGGCTATTGTTAGCTCTTCCCTTAACCCATCCCGTGCCCTATCTCTGGCAGAATCCGCCTGCCAATCCATTTCTGACGATCTCAGATCCATCAACATCCATATGAACCCCAGGAAGACAGATGCCCTGGTGTTCTCATATAGAAAGCGTACCTCTGTCCCCAACACCTTCCGACTCGACAACACCGACCTTCCTGTCTCCCACTCCATAGTTTACCTTGGAATCAGACTGGACAGACACTTTACATTCACTTCACACATACACAAACGAGTAAAACGGTTGCGGAACTAATTCACCTCCCTTAGCCACCTCCTCCTCTCTCCCGAACTCAGCCTCCGACCCAAGCTCCTCATCCTAAATGGCGTAATTCAACCCACTTTCCTATATGGTTCCCCCCTCCTTCGTTACCTTACCAAATTCTCACTCACATCCCTTCAAAACGGAATAATCCGTAAAATTGTCCGGCATACCTCCCTCCAACACGCCACCAACCGGACAATTCATGATACCCTCTCCCTTGAACCCATTTCCCACCAACACGTTAAATTCTTTGACTCCCTAACCTACGTACATCGATAACCCTCTCTATCGCTCCATACCCCCTCCTCAGCAGCCGGTGAGATGGCGACAGGTTGGTCTCGATGAGCCCCTAGTCGATCTCACCCGCTGCTGACACCCATCCTCATAGTGCCCCAGGATCGGCCAATAATATACAAACAGGGCTAACCCACATATATACCCCCTCTATTACAGCCCTGTTAGTTTAAGTTAGGTTAGCTAGGGTAATTTAGTATAGTTTTATTCTTAATATAGCTTAGGTTTAGTTTAGATTAGTTTGATAGTTGGGCGCCCCTTACTCTCTTTACATTTCTACGACTACGGCTACCTTAGTTTTATTTACTGGCTGTAGCGGCCATCTTCCTTTTTTTCTCCTTATCCTCTCCATCTATCCCCATCCTTTCTTTTTTCGTTTTCTTCCTATCAACCACAACCCACCCGGTATCACCAGCTACCGGGTCACCTACCTTTTTTAGTTACACCATTACACCTCATCACAAATACCACCTCCCTTAAAATGGAACTATAGTTCAGCAGAGGAGGACTATCCATTCTCACCCCCGGTGGGTCACACCACTTTATGACCAACAAGAACAGGAAGCTGGGTCTCCGATAAAAAAAAAAAAAAAAAATGCTCTTCGTCGATTCCAAGAACGAAGATCTTTCTAAACTGATAATTGGTCATCACTCATTTCCTTGGACACCGAAGGACCAGAGCATCCGCTATCACGGAGTACATTTTGACGCACGACTTACGTGGCGGAATCATATCCACATTTAATTACAACAAGCACACACACGAATTACACAAATACACCCTTTAAAAAATAACAATACACCACTGAAACTGACTTGGGTAACACTACTTTACAAAACACTCATACTCCCAATATTAACATACGCATGCCCAGTCTGGCTGGGCATCAACAACACACACAAAAAGAGATTCCAGTCCTTCCAGAGAAAGTACTTGGGATAGCGGCAAATGCTGCCTGCTTCGCTAGCAACAGCCAAATCCACAGGGAATTGGAGGTTGCTCCTATTTCAGTTCAACTTCAACAACTTGTGAAGAATTATCATGGCAGCCATCCAATGTCAAGTGGAGTCCACCCATTATAATTTAGTTAAAACGACGACTGCTGTATCAAAATATCATAATTTTGTAACACTTCGTATTGTAACCGAAATAAATTTTCTTTATTTTTTTTTTTTAGGAGCTGCGGTAGCTAAGATTTCCCACATACGTCACGTCTTTACACTTATCTGAAAACGTAAACTTTCACTCAGACGAATATTTAGTATATTAGGCTTCAAATAAAGTACTTCATTATTCAGTAGAAGTGGGAGATTTACTGAGGCCGAAAACTAAAAAAATGTAAATATCTAGGTTAATAATTAAGATAGTGAAAAACGTACACAAAAACATTTATAAGACATTACATTTGTAATAAGATTGATTCTATACAATTTTTAAATTTGACGCATAATAACGGAGATAATACGAATTTTCAAAATATCCCCTAAACCTACCTCTCACTGGTCCGATTTCAGCTAGTAACGAACTTGATCTTTAGTTTAAACATGAAACGTTTGGATATCGAGAACAAACAAAAATTGCTAAATTAGGGAGTCTGAATAATTATTGTAATTTCTCTAAGCTTTACAATGCACAATATTTTTACACTTGCCGTCTCAAGTCTTTAGCTTACTATTTATCCTGGAACTATAGAAAACTAAGAGGATTGTTTATCCTCAAGGAATAAAAAGAATAAATAAAAGAATTCTTCATCAATCCCTCCCCTCCGTTCAAAATACTTTTTACAACATAAATCATAATAAGGGATAGCAATCATTCAAGTACCATAGTACTTAATATTTATTATATTAATGCAAGAGTATAATTATATTTTCAGGGAGAACATAAACTCACTAAAATAGCAAATAATAGATGTATAATTCATGTATGTTTAATGAGTACATAGGTTGTACTGGTTAAACACGCCATTTAATGTTTAGCTGTAATGTAAAGCAATCATCATCGTTACTTTCAATTATTAAACATCATCTACTTCTCAAAAGCCAGGAACCGACTGTCATCTCCTCACAACCTATAATTTTTAATGGATAATCGATAGATATATTTAGTGACGTATCGATATAAATCAGTTGAGTTGACATTTTCTGACTGGCTCAGATAGTGGAATGCCCTGTCTAACGATGAGGTCATAGTTGTTAATGTCATAGTTACATCGTGTAAAGTATGCGTGAAAGCCTTTTTAAAATGCACTTTTGTTGATAATAACAATTACAAACTTAAAATTGAGCAGAGGCACTGGCTACAGCTGCTGGGGAAATGACGAGGATAGGAAAAAAGGAAGGGATTATAAAGGAAATAAATGCTGATGTTTCTGATGTCAGCAGAGCGGATGCTCCTTAGACGTAAAGATAGTTACCTCGCTGAATTATATTTTCTTCTGAGGTGACATATGTAAACCCAAGTTCAAATTTAAGTTATATTTGCTGTTGACAAACTCGATATTTAAACGTTGTATGCAAAGCTAAAGATCAAGTTCGTTAATGGCTGAAATCGGACCAGACGAAGGGGGGGCTTTGACGGGAGAATTCAAACATCTTCCAAATAAGTAGATATAAAATGGCGTTTCTAGCGCACATCACAAAATCCCCAAAAAGTATATCAAAGGGAAGTCTTATAGAAAATAGGTAGCAGACAATAATAATTCTGGACGAAAATGCATCATACAAGAATGATACATTATATAGGTTTACAACTTCAAAATATGATATATATATATATATATATATATATATATATATATATATATATATATATATATATATTGAACATTTTTCTTGAAAGGGAAAAATAAATCACATTTTGGATTTGAATTTTTTATTTACAATTCATAAATGTAAGAATGGTGTGACTTTAGATGGTTCCATGTCTCTTGAGTTAATATTTTAATCCTGAGTTGATGATCCTAGATAAAATTAATGCATATTTATTAGTGTCTAAATATTATTTATTTAATTCTTACAGAAATTGTCTCACAACATCAGAGTGTCGCATTATCTCTGCAGTTCACACTTGAGCAATAACTAAATGCTTTCGATTAAAATTTATTTGTTATGCCTGAACAACGGATGAAAGGTTATTCGCCATTCGAAGACCTTTTGAATATGGTCTTAATTTCACAACTAAACACACAATAAACGTTTGTATATTTAGTAGTGAAATTAAATATCTATCCCATTATAAATTAAATTTAGGAACCTCCCAAAAAGTTTAATATTTTCCAAATGACTAAATTCCAATACAGATGTTCTTATAAGTGACCATGGATTGAAATAATGAGACTTTTTTTTTAAGCAGTTAATGAGAGAAAGTTTAAGCAGCCCCTGCGTGACCTTATTTGTAGAAATGGTAGATCGGGATTAGAAGATATTTTTCAGAACTCTCATTTTTAGTACAACTTCAATAGCAGATTGCCCTAATCGCATGGAATAGGTTTGTAGTGCAGGGCTTGGCAATACCTTGTTAGCTTCCTCCATTGGGTTGGCCTCTAGGAATACCTCTGCTTCGACCTCCTTCCGAACCTGAAACGGAAAAGGAAGTAAATATTAAGGAGGCAAAACCTAGAAGAAGAAGACATTTATAACACTGGTGACGAAATAGCTCAGCAGGTGTTTATTTGATGTAATATCACAACACGGATATCGATGTTGGCGGCAACAAACGCTAATTAAAGTATATGCTGATATATATATATATATATATATTTGAGCCATTATCGAGCAGAGATGAACACTTCAACTTCGGTTCATAACTTCCTTATTATTTAATCTTTGGTTGTTTAGCCTCTTTTTGTTAGGGATAGCTGACTGGAATGTAGTAAATCCTTTTTTTCAGATGGTTTATGATGAATATAGTGCTCATGAGTATATAAAACTATAATTAAAATAATACTTTATAACTGATACCTTGCTGTGGCAGTTGTGGTCCACTACCTTGCTGTGGTCCACTACCTAGTGCACCTGGTGGTGGCCCTTGGATGGTGTCAGTCTGTGCTACGCTACCTTGCTCCGATTGGTCGGACTGTCCTACAACCGCAATCTGAAAAATGAAGTTTAATAACACTGATAAACCAAAAACACTTTGGGCGGATATCTGGGAATCCAATACGTGTTTTAAGACAATTCATACATGCTGATTAAAAATATGCAAACCGTTTGTCTCTATCGCCCACCGTTTTTGAGATATCGGGCATGAACCATTTATATATGTTTAACATCGTATCAAGGCAAACAACCCGCAGACAAGTTACAGTAGGGGACATATTGCTGAATAGAGTACTAATTAACATAGACTATATTGCATCATCTAGTTTAAGGTATAATGCACATAAAGAATACATCGGTATAATATAATGTACCTTAATTTAAAGTTAGTTTGGTTTGAATTTGGCTGTAGACTTGGGTTTGTGCTGAGCATTTTGGAATAGTGGGTGGCTAAAGCATGCAGCAAGTAAATTAGTCAGGCCAACATTGGCCTCCACTCCATCGCTACACTCCTCCATCGACCCTCGATGAGTGTGACTCTCATCAAGCCGAGATGTCGCTGATGGTAGAACGTTCGCCATGTTCGTCGTACTGACAGAACGCTAGGTTTCTTCGGGAAACAAGTCGAGGAGATGAAGTCACTATGAAGACATGTTTGCAACCCATCAAGGCTAAGCACTGCACTGATAATTAAAAAGTGCACTTGGCTGCACAATATATTTGTACAAAGTCGGGACTTAGATTTATGTAATTAGATCCCTATCAACATGTAATTGCTATAAAACAAACAGACTTCAATACCAACCGTGCATCTTTTTTCTGTATTGCTGAGCAAGTCTTGGAAGTGACTGTCTGCAATGATATTCCTACTCGATTTCCATTTAAAAACAGAGAATATATGATGAGGAATCTGTAGCGAGTCTTACCAACAGCTAGGAAATCTGCTTACTGACGCAGCCCCTGCGTGACTGACTTTACTCTTATCATAGTTGTGGATGGGCAATGACGTCAGCTGGCAGCGTGCTTCTGAAGAGAGAGCATCAACTTGAACCCGCCAAAAATGCACTTGAGTTAGTTATTCGTGAGTCAGCTAGTGTGATGTTAATCGTATCAGCTGCTTGAAGTAACTAGTCTGGCTAAGCTCGACATGTGTATTGTAACAAGTTGTGATTTTGTAAAACGTTCCTTCAAATGTTCATCGATCCTACTCAGGAAATGAAGAAAATGAGGTCTGGTCAAAATTATATCTTTATATATATATTATATATATATATATATATATATATATATATATATAATTGCTACTGATCGTGTGTATGTCCCACTGCTTTGGGAAGTCCTCCTAAAAATGTGGCTGGACCGATTTGAATGATTTGTTTTTTTTTGTAGGCGTTTGTGTGTGCGCCCCGGATGGGTGGTAGCGACACACACAGACCCAGCCCGGCAGATGGAGCAGGAGAGGGGTTCGTGTATGGAAGGCTAAAAAATTAAAAATAAGCCAATAATTTCGATCCTCCAATTGGTTTTTTTGGCAAATATGCACAGCAATTAAAGAGTTGTTTGTTCTTCTAAGTTGAGAGACGTAGGCAGGGCGCAGCCGGTTCCTGTGATCACGGGAACTTTAGCGACAACTACTGTGGTGTGAATGTGGGGATATCGATGGACATTTGAAGACATTTTTGCAAAATCACGAGCAAAACCTCGTAAAATAGCTAATTTTTCTTAAAGAATACTTGCTAAAGCATTAGGAACGTGTCAATGTCATACTTACAATAAGAAGAGCTAAGCAGAATATCGTTGCCTTAGCCATTTTGATGGTTCTGTAGCCCAGAGCTCTATAACGCCGTATTTATATGTTGAGAAGGCTGAATTAAATATGGCTGCATAATTGCATTCTATTCATATACAGCTCCTTGAAGCAATTCGGCCGCCATCACTCCATTGTGGGAACTAGTTACATCCTCTCTCCACAAATACTTCATAAAACTACACAAATATCAATTGATTGTTCCATCTCTAGTTATGTTTATATTGATTATCATTGAAAGTAGTTTAATATGGTTATATGGATTTCTAAAAAATGAGTGTTTCAAGGAAACCGAAAGATCACTATTGAAAACAAAAAAAGTCCGTCACGCAGGGGCTGCGTAAACTGAGCAGATTTCCCACGTGATGTTTAACAGTAGATAAATCTAAATACTGCTAACACAATACCACCGTGAATATTAAGTGAATAAATACATATAAACGGTAAAAAGAAATCTTACAGTCAATTTTAATAATTTTTGGACGGAAATACACAAGCTTTAACTTTATTTGAAGCTTAAATACCAAATATTGTTCTCATTGAACTTTTAAATTTTGAGATAAACACAAATACGTTGCCCACGTGGAAAATCTGCTTAATTAACGCATCTCCTGCGTGACGGACTTTTAGAATTCAAATGTGTAATAATGAACCGGTTTCTATTGCCCCATAAGCCTTCTTAACACGACGGGGAAGCTCCTAGAACGCCTGGTTAATGATAGACATAAAAAAATCTTATGGACTTCATCCCTCACCATCAATAACTCACCATTCGGCTGTCCAACGACTCCAAAAGGTATCCGAAGTCATTACAAAAGGGTTCGAGCATAAGTAGTATACAACGGGGCCCGTCCTCCACGTTTCAAATGCCTTTGACTCCGGCACAAACTTAGAACTACTTAGAACTCATGTAATCGTCGTGGAAACCGTATGCAGGCTCCTATGGAAGCCGACTTGAGGCGGAGGGAGAGGATACTGAGGCACTTCAATACCAACCCTGGCACACAAGCGTCCGCAGAGCTGCTTCAGTTCTAAGCATTACCAAAGACAACCATTTGGCGCACATTAAGGGCTGACCGCAGGCATGCTTACCATGTACAAAAGGTACAAAATTTAATACCCGCTGATTATCCCCGCCGATTAAATTTTTGTAATTGGTATAAAGAACAATTGCAAAACGATGTAAACGTAAGTTCAAAAGTAATCTGGACGGACGAAGCGACTTTTACACGTGCGGGCATATTCAATCAAAGAAACTACCGCCTTTGGGCACATGAAAATCCCCGCGCTGTTAGAGAATTTCACTACCAGCATGAGTTTTCTGTAAAACGTGTGTGGTCGGTCCTTTGTTATAATCGCATAATAGGTCTCGTATTTTTACCTGCTCGACTTCACGCTGAAAGTTATCATCTATTCCTGGAGAATGACTTACGGGCACTTTTGGAAGATATCCCTTTGGAAACAAGGCTTGAGAGCTGGTTTCAACTCGATGGTTGTCCTGCACATTACGGAAGGGCCGTACGAGACTGGTTGGACATCAACTACCCAGGTCGCTGGATAGGACGAGGTGGGCCGGTGCCTTGGCCTCCCCGGTCTCCGGACCTCACGCCACTAGATTTCTTCGTGTGGGGATACGTGAAAGAAAATGTCTACCGAGAGCCCGTCCGCACAAGGGATGACCTCATCGAGCGCATCAGAATGGTTTGCAACCAGCTCACCGCAGAACAATGTTTAGATGCAGTGCGATCTGTGAGTACGCGATGTGATGCGTGTATTGCAGCGAGATGCCAGCACTTCGAACAACATTCACGTTGACGCTTTAGAAATTAACGATGTAATTTTAGAGAAGGTAAAACCTTCAAAATTTTCAGGGTTTTTTTTCTCACTAAGGTAGACCAATATAAAAACTGAAACATTTATGTTTTCCAAGTAAGAATATTTAATTATTTTATTAATTTTCTAAATTTTTAATTTTTTTTTATGTTTTAATCTTCAGTTATTGTTCATAATGTTATCTACTTTAAATAGGTAATTTTTTAGCAGATTTCTCTTAAGGGAAATTAGCTATTGAGGTGGTAGTCATGACGTGATTTTCGAAAAATTTCTTCAAATGTCCCACCCAGAAGATGAGGAAAATGAGGTCCGTTCAAATATTTATAAATATTTCTCTGTTAACGCTCTAGCGGTCGCAATTTTCGTTTGAACGTTACCAAACTCGATATTTAAGCGTTTTGTGCAAAAATAAAGATCAAGTTCGTTAATGGCTGAAATCGGACTGTCCCCGTAACTGTTTGACTCTCTATTCTGAAATTTCTCTATTGTAAAACTTCACTTGGGAAATCTGCTTAGTTTACGCAGCCCCTGCGTGACGGACTTTTTTTAGTTTTCCTCCTCAAGTGAACCCCCACTCGTGTCATATTAACAATAAGCATGAACCACTTTGCTCCAAGCTTAAATACCAAATATTCTTTTCAAGAGACCTTTATTATGCGAGATTCATGCAAGTTCGTTGTGTGTTAACGTCGTAAATTAAAATTTTACCTTCTTGTCTCGAAAAAGTTTATTTGATCTATACGATACTCGCTATTTGATCTTTACCATACTCGATATGTAACCGTTTCAGTCAACAACATCATAGTTGTTACTGGCGGAAATCGGACCTGGTCACTATTCCGGGTTTTGGAGCGGGGATTCGAAAATTCCAAATACCTCCATTATTATGAGTCGGATCGTTTATATAATTGAAAAAAAACTACTGATATAATTACGGAACTTTATAAATAGTTAATTACTCCGTTCAGTATTAATGAAATGTACTATATTTGATTTAGGACCTAGAGGGCCTCCCCCAGATGACAGGGGACCAGGCGGCGGCCCTTGTGGACAACAGCAAGGTAAATATAGAAACTTACATCTAAACTCATGCTCAGAACAGAATGAAAATTCATTAACTTCAAATGCGTTTTGACTCATGTCTAACTCTAATGAGTTGTAGAAAAAAAACACATTAATTTTTGTATATTTATTTTTATAAAACCGAAATTATAACAAACTAAAATAGCATCAAGTACGCATTTATATATATATATATACACACACACATAGGGGGGAAGTATTTGAACACCCCGTTTTTTCTTTAAATAATAAATTAAAAATTGAAAACAATTCATTTGAGTTTGCCCAATAATAAGTAAATATTCAATTGAAAGCCTTGATCATAATAAAAAATATGCTTTAAAATAACATAAACACCAGGAAAAAAGTATTTGCACACTTTCTTTGATTGTACATAAGTACAAAGGTCTGTTTGTTTTCCCATTTTTCTTTCGTGAGGTCGTACTCATGATGCAAGTTTCGAAAAATTTCTTCAAATGTCCATCGATCCTACCCAGGAGATGATGAAAATGAGGTCCGTTCAAAATTATATATATATATATATATATATATATATATATATATATATATATATAGAGATATATTTGTCTGTTAACGCTCTAGCGGTCGCAATTTTTGTTTGATCTTTACCAAACTCGGAATTTAATCGTTTTATGTAAAAAGGAAGATCAAGTTCGTTAATGGTTGAAATCGGAATAGTGGGAGGGGGGGGGGGGTTTAGAGGGGAGATTTATGAAAATTCAAAATATCTCCGTTATTATGCGTCGGATCGAAAAATTGTATAGAATAAATCTTATTGCAAATTAAATTTACTATAAATATTGTTCTATACATTTATTCTGTATCTTGAATATTAACCGAGATATTTGCATTTGCATTTGTATTCTGCGTGTGGTCACCAGTAGGCTATGTTCGGACTTTCCGCCGAGAGCTCTGGCGGCCGTTTCTATAACTATTCGTCCCTCGTGAATAGGTTTAGAGGTTAGGTTAACTGTTTTTTGGGGCTAGAAACTACTGGGTTATTACGCCCTAAATAATGTTTTAGGTTTAGAGGTTTCTTACTACTACAGTTGTTATTAGGCAGATTTCTCTATTGTAAAACTTCACGTGGGAAATCTGCTTAGTTTACGCAGCCCCTGCGTGACGGACTTTTTACTTCCTACAGTATAATACAGTTATTTTATGTCAGTATTCGAAAATATTTCAATATTGTAAGATCTACATGATTTTAAATGGTAAATAATGTCCAAAACAAGCGAACTGAGCGCTGCCACTCGCGAAAAAGTGATTTTATTGCGCAACCAACAACAATTGTATCATGAAATATTAGATTTCTTGAGTCTTCAATTTTATAAAGTAAAATGGGTAATTAAGATATGTGAAGAATGAGGTTCATCTGCAATTAACCGACACTAAAGGCCGTCCCAGGATACTAATTGAAAGAATGGAGAGAAAAATGAAAAATTGAAGCTTATAAAAATCCAGCTGTAAGTACAGGTGCCCTGGCTAATATGGCCTAATCAACTTCTGGGGCATACGTAAACGGTAGGGAATGTTTTAAAATCACCTCAATGTTTTGAAAAAAACTTATATTAGTGAGACCAACCGCAAAAAAATTTCATCTTTTGCTAGAGAAGAATTAAGAAGCCCATCAGTTTTTGGGGAAATGTGCTGTTCACTGATGAGATTAAGTTTAATCTGTTTGGATCTGACAGAGGAAAGCCTATTTGGCGCAGGAAAAATGAGGAACTGAAAAAGCAAAACGTTAAGTTACTGTGAAACACGGGAGTGGCGATGCAATGGTTTGGGGATGCATAGCTTATAATGGAGATGGAAGGCTTGCAACTATCGAAGGTATTTTAAATGCAGAAGGTTATATGAAGATTTTGCGGGGCGACCTCTTAGTAAGTGCAACTAAATTTGGAATCCTGCATCAGGTAATATTCCAGAAGGACAATGATCCGAAACATTTAGCCAATGAAACTAAAGAATACAGCCAATAAAAATAAAGAATGATTAATATTTAATGTTCGTCAACTCTAAAAAGTCACCAGGCTTGAATATAATTGAACATTAATGCCACTGGTTAGACCAAAAAGTTCCAAATCACCAGATAACTGGAAGGCACCACCTCAAGAATCCTTTTCTACGAGAATGGGAACAAATCAATCCAGATTTAATTTAAAACTTTGTAAAATCAACGCCTAGAAGTTTACAAGTGGTATTTTTTACTAAAAGACTACGTACAAAATATTAAATTTTAAAAAATAAAGAAAAATTGTGGTGTGCAAATACTTTTTCCACGTAATTTTTGTAAGATTTAAGTTTCACTTTACTAAGCAAAACATTTTACATTTGAATTATTTATGTGTTAATTAACAATTTTTGTTTTGCCAAATTCAAAATTTAATACAAAAAAAAACCTGGTGTGCAAATACTCGCCCCCTCCGCCCTGTGTGTGTGTGTATATATATATATATATATATATATATATATATATATATATATATATATGTGTGTATTACATCAACTGAGTAAGTAAAAATAAACGCTTTTTACTGAATCTGAACCTGGTTATTTGATGATACTATAATGAGGAACAAAATAGAAATATTACCCATTGTCTGATTACTATCTACAAATGAAAACCAATTGAGCATCCGACATTCAAATATTTCAAAAACAAAACGAGGGAGACATTTAAAGAGTTAAGGCGATTCATGATAAATTTCCTCGGTTGGACAAATAAATTAAATAAATAATGCACTTTTTGAAGCGGCCATAAAGTTCACTTTATACTTAATAATTGGCCGAAGATTAGGTAAATAAATCAGCTTAACTTAGACAAAACATTTTATTGAAAAAATTCCATGCGGAGATCAAACAGGAAATATTTTTGAATTTCCAGAATTGCACTTCAAATAAACTTACTTATCACAATAAAATAATCATTTGATAATATAATGCATAGAGTATTTATTTATATTTCCAGGGTCTACTGACACAGGCTCCAAGTGATTCAAGATATCCAGCACGAACTATCTTATGATTCTGTTTCCTCAAGTCTGCACTAATTCCTGATTTTTTTATTTATTTTTTTTTTTGTGATGGGCTTGTACTCCAAAATGAATAAAGGTTTCATGTATTATTTAAGTTAAACATTGATAACTCCCTCCTTATTATTTTAGCCTGAGAAGCGGTGGGAGATAGAGCAGGGTGTGCACGCTCTATTCATGGAATCAGCTTATGATGCAGTTGGTAGAAGATACCTTAAGGGAAATCTGCTATTGAGGTCGTACTCATGACGCAATTTTTGAAAAATTCCCTCAAATTTCCATCGATCCTATCCAGGAGATGACGAAAATGAGGTCCGTTCAAAATTATATATATATATATATATATATATATATATATATATATATATATACTAGCTAAGGTACCCAGCGATGCCCGAGAAATCATTTTTGACTGACTAATGATGGTATTGTGATAGCAAGACTTCAATGTTTACAATTACACTTCAGAATTGAGGGGCCTGCTCATGATTGCCACATCGCACACTGGAGCGATCCTTCATTAATGTTGGACATTGGGGGAAAAATAAAAGTTTTAATTTGGGATTTGTATTGTATTGTTAGTACCACATAAACCCTTTTCAATTGAGCAGATTGATTTTTAGCCATATTATTGCAATGGTTTTTACATAATGCCTGCTTATAATTGCTATGTTAAAAAAAGGCTTGGCTTATTAAATTCGTCGTGAACTCTTATTTCATTTTATAAATTATTGTTGCTTCAAGTACACATTAAGGGCATTACAACAAATCAAAAACTGGAACAAAAGGTTTTTAAAATTCCTCTAATTTTTTTTTTTTTTTACATCGAGCTGAAAATAATTTTATTTAATTGAATTCGCAAATCGCTTGTATTTGCTTGAAAAAATACCACTTGGCATGCTTTTAGGAGAATATTGTCTTATTTACAACGTCGTCAGATCTTGCCTAAACTTGCCTATTCATTAAATATTTTACTTTTAGTGATAACACTTTCGGTACGGAAGACGTATTATACCTCCCGCGGACCTTATAAAAAACATTTGAAATTTTAGATTTTCTTCCAGCTTACAAATTCTCATTATTAAATTAAATACATCGATTTTTTTTTTTTTTAAATTTTTATTCTAGGTATATTTTTGTTTACAATTTTAGTATTGTGTTTGTGAACTTCAATTTATTAAAAGTCCGTCACGCAAGGGCTGCGTAATCTAAGCAGATTTCCCACGTGAAGTTTTACAATAGAGAAATTTCACGAGAGCCGAACAGTTAAGAAAACGGCCGACTTAGCTTTTGGCGGGAAACGCACTCTCATCCGTTATCCGCCCCGATGTCATAATAATGCGAATATCTCGGTTAATATTCAAGATAGAGAATAAATCTATATAACAATATTTATAATAAATTTAATTTGCAATAAGATTGATTGTATACAATTTTTCGATCCGACGTATAGTAACGGAAATATTTCAAATTTTAGAAAATCCTCCCCTCTAAACCCGCCCTCCCACTGGTCCGATTTCAGCCATTAACGAACTTGATCTTTCTTTTTACATAAAACGACTAACTTTTGAGTTTGGTACCGATCAAACAAAAATTACAAGAGCGGTAACAGACAAATATATATATATATATATATATATATATATATATATATATATATATATATAGTTTTGAACGGACCTCATTTTCGTCATCTACTAGGTAGGATCGATGGACATTTGAAGACAAATTTTAAAAATTCCGTCATGAGTACAACCTCAATAGCTGATTTCCCTTAAGGGAAATCTGCTAAAAAAATAAAAATTTATAAAACATATGTTGATATTATGTGTCTACAAATCACAATTCCCTCCTTAGTAAGCGATATATAATCTGTATGTACACATTTAAAATTCATCCTACCGTTATATCGCATCTGGCAAAGTTGCTGATGAGGTAGTTCAATAGAGTATTGGATGTGCTTTAAAATGACACCAGAATCAATATTCTAGGAGCAGTAGAAACGGAGATATTAATGAATGTCCGGCTTACCCTATCACTCGCTCTAGTGTGCATCGTCTGCATAGGCGAGTACAGACGTACGATTATTGTACTATCTGCCAACCACATCCGCTGTGTAGATGGAGAAGTGGGTAGGGGCTAGTACCGAGCCCTGAGGGACTCCAGCTGGTAGAGGGTGTGTGGAGGTGCTGTTCTGCTCTACCCTCACTTGTAGTGTTCTGAAGGAAAGACACTATAATGTTGTAGAGCTGCTCGGGGCAGTCCTTGGAGTGGAGGGTGTTTAGCAGGATGTAGGGAGGATTGACAGAATCAAACGCCTACGTACAGTCGATGGAAATCATGGCAGTCGACTCGTTGCGGCGCAGGTTTTGGGTGGTGAGTCTTGCCAGGGGATGGAGTGTGCTTAGTCTGGGGCGGAAACCTGACTGCTCGTGTGGGATGACAGATGCCTTCTCGCAGAAATCTACAAGATATTGGTCAACTACACGTGCCAATATCTTGGAGATATGTAAGAGAAGGCTTCTCGACTTATAGTGGTCTGGGGAGGTGCCATGTTTGCGGGGTTAGAGAAGGGGGACCACTATGGCATGCTTCCACTGGGAGGGAAGTGTCGGAGTCTGAGACAGGTGTTGAGGAGGCGGGTGAGGTATGCCAAGGGCTTGCGTGGCAACTGGCGCAGAAGTACATATTGTACCCTGTCCAGACCAGATTTGACACCCTTGGTGCGCACCAAATATGGCAGTAAGCTGCTTAGGGGAGGAGTACATGAAATTTCTTTCATGTTCCATCCTAGGCGCCTCTCCTCCTTCACGGGACCTGGCCTTAGAGTCTGCCGACATATGAGCCGCCAGCATCTCGGCCTGGGTTTCATCCCACCCTCGTCAGTATGGACAAGAAGTGAACCTCTTTTCTAGATCCTGGTCTTGACCAGCTTCCAGAGTTTGCGGTAATCCCCGTGTGTTAGGAGGAGGGTTTCGTGCCAGAGAGACGTTTTCCACTGCCTCATGAGGGAGCGGATTTGGGTTGTAAGGGAGTTTAAAACAGGGCGTAAAGAGGGGTTACCGGAGTTTAAAAGCTGTGTATATTATTATAAAAATACATCGTCGTTATCTACTTAAATACGAGAGCACATGGTGACAACTCCAAATTGGATATAACTCTTATTTAAAGATAAAAACTAGACATTTAAGTATTCATGAATAATAATCTTAATGTGCTCTGGCTGGCATTATTCAGAATATAAAATATATGGTCCTTTATATAATACAATGTCAGATTCATTACAAAGTACAGAATTGATTGGCTCATAAATTAATAATTTGTTTGAGTGGTCTATGAAATCCACTTCTTGCTGTTACTAGAGTTGGAAATGTTTAATAATAAGTTGATTATTCATGATTTTTAGTACTTTGTGGATAAATCCAGTACTTTGTAGGTGAGATGAAGTCGACCTATTTCTATAATGCCACTAGCTAACTGTAGAACACAATAAAATAAATTTACCCATCAAGAGACTTAAAGAGCCACCTCATCCAGATATTTAATTTTTCCATTTTATTACAATATATTATTAACAGGGCGTCCCCCAACTTCCCATTCCACCTCCCCCCCTTAAAATCTGCAATTGTGTAAATACAAGGCTGAGAATTGGTGTGCAATAATTGTGTCCCATGAAGAATCTTTTCAGTCCATATTCAACCATAACTTTGGAATTTCCAATGGAATGCAATAATTTTTATAATGGATTCGTGTAGGAAATCAAATTTTAAAACAATTTCATATCGGTGAATTTTTTTATTTCATCCTTTAGCTGTAAAATACACAAATCTTTATTTCAGAAATGCCACATTTTATTGAAGAATGCTGAGACATAAAAGTAGTAGCCAACAAAATTATTTTTAAAACAAGTCTACGGGGGAAAGGAATGGATTCTTAACCACCCCCCAATAAAAAGTTGACCTCAAAAAACATGATCATAAAAAAAAATTATTTTAAACTAATTACATAGTAATTATTTGTAAAAGGAATAATTTTTTATCTGCATAGCTTCATGTAAAAAACAAATAACCAGTTTTTTCTTTGCGCTACAATACTTACAGATAGTGTTTACAAATGTTTGAAAATGTGTCCTTCCTCACTTATGCACTTCAAAAGATGGTATCTGAAACCTCTTTCGGCACTGTGTATTTCTGCTACTGAAATTGAATTTAACCCAAATCTTATTTTATTATCATGTCATCAATATTCTGTGACTTGTTCTGGTAGACAATGCTTGGACACTCCCTCATAGAAAATAATCCATTCCTATCAGATCGGATGAGCTGGCCGGCCATTCAATGTGCAAGCTGCGACAGATACTGCCTTGGGCAAAGATTTCTCTTATTGTTGATCGAGTAGTGATTCAGAAGTGGGAAGGGGATACGTCAACCTCCAGCCACATTTCAGTTTTTTGCACCAGGGCTAGGTCTTATAGTTAATTAAAAAACTCTACATTTAAGAGTTGGTTTTATGAAAGAAATGTGAAGGGCTGATGATTCTTCCGTGGAAGTGACCACACCGTTTTTTTGCATGAAACTATGCAGGTAAAAAAATGTATTGCTTTTAAAAATAATTAATCCGTACTTAGTTTTTAATAAATTAATTCTACAAACTTTTTTTGTTGTGTCGATGTTCTTTGTAGTAAATATTTTTGGAATTCATTCAAGAATACTTTTGCATTACTTTGTATAATTTCTTTTTTGGGGGGTGGGGGGGGGGGGTAAGAATCTAGTCCTTTTCCCTTAGACTTGTTTTAAAGATAATTTTGTTTGCTACAAGTTTTATTTTGCAGGATTCTTCAATAAAATGTGCCATTTCTGAAATAAAGATATGTGCATTTTACCAATAAATGATTGCATGATATTGAAAAATTCATCGATTTAAAATCGTTTTAAAATTTATTTTCTAAAAGAATCCATCATAAAAAGTTGGACATTCCATTGGAAAGTTATGGTCACTGGAGAAGGTTAGGAGGTTGAATATGGACTGAAAAGATTCTTCAGTGCTCACAATTATTGCCTTTGTCTTTGCCTCAGCCTTTTATTAATACAATTGCAAATTTTTAAGGGGGGGGGACACCCTGTATATTTAAACGTTTCATGTAAAACTTTTTATTATTAAAGAGTTTGGTAATGATGGAGTACTAATTGTGACTGCTATAGTGTCAACAGATAATTTTGAACTGGGCTCATTCTCATCATCTCCTGGGCTGATGGACATTCCAAGAAATTATTCGAAGCTAGTCATGAGCACAGCCTCAATAGCCGATTTCCCTCGACGGAAACCGAAATCACCAACTAGTCTAAACATATTAAGAAAAATGGAGAATAAAATCGAGATGTTAAAATTTTATTTATTAAAAGAAATTTACATATAGCTTCAACAAAAAAAAAAATAATACCTGTTAATTTAGGGTACTCCACATATGAGATCAATTAAAAAAATTCTATGGAAAAAGGGAAATATGAAAAGAAAAAGTGAGCAAACGATTGAACATGTTATGGTAGTTTTTTTTTTATTTTGTAAGAGGCAGATGTACAATAATAAAAACATTTGGCATGCAGAACAGACAAGAGGAATCGAATTGGTGAAAGTGTTCTAGCGAATAATCCTATACCAATAGATATATATATGTATGTATATATATATTTATATAAATATGAAAAGTGAAAAAAAGGTTTCGTGTATTTCTGTATATAATTAAAATTGAATATTTCGTATATTAATTTATTTCATCCATAACACATATATCTAAAATTTAAACATTTGTATCCATACATTAATTACAATTTATATCACTGCTCAAAAATGTATAAAAAGATTGGTAACATTAAAGATATTTCATTCGTGATTTATTGTGGGCTAGCCAAGATTCAAAAGAGTATAAAAGCTGACGATAATAACTCTAATAGAGCGAGAACAACTACTCAGTGATTCGTTAACATTTATAATTGAAGAATAAAATTGTTCAAAGAATAGATTCAAAATAAATGGGGAAAACGACGTACCCACAATAAACCATTTCACACAATTGACTATGTCTTTATAAAAAACGAAATAAAGCGGAGCATAATAGAAAGAATATTTTTTTTTTCATAAGCAAATGTAATTGGTAAAAACTCCGTCCGACTAGTGATAATTCTATATAATTTTTATATATTATAAATTAGCATGTATAAATAGATTGGTAACTTTATAAATGAAACAAGAGTTAAGTGACTATTTGGCCATTCGAAAAAAATAATGATAATAAGTTTGAAGCGACACGACACGTATCAGGTACTTTAATATTAACAAATGAGCAAAACAGTCCATTATCAGTATTAGTATCATAAAAAATCCATACATCAATTTTAAACAATAAAAATACTTTTTTCAAAAATAAAAATAAAACTTTATCAAGCAATAAAATTCGTATTACATTGTTAAATAAAATTTTTAAAAAAGTAACAAATAAACATTAAAAACATTCCATTTTGAAATAAGCATCGACGGTAAATCTAAATTAAGATAATACTTCTCCCGTGTTTCATTTATAACATACCATCATTAGAAATTATTATGATAGCTTCATAATGTTTATATAAATATTTAATAAATATATATTTTATTAATATTCAACACAAATAATAACAACAAATTAAAACAAGATATCACTTAAAACAGTGCGCTTTTAAGACGTGCGATTGGTAGATTTATAATATTTTGCAACGTTTGGAAGAATTAAATATACAAAACTATGTTTACGTTTATATATATATATTTATAATCTTATAAATATTTATTTAAGTACAATATAAGAGTTGAAGTTGAGGTAATGTATTTATATAAATATCTGGAAGATTTAAAAGCCGAAATAACAAAATGGAATATGTAACACAAAACACAAATTCTATATTGTAAGACATAAAATTAGATCTTCTTTAGCTCTGAGAAAAAGACAAATCACTTTTAAAAAGAACAGACTCCTTCAAATAGAATCTCAAATATTTGTTTTGTCTCTTTGATCTTATAGTCATTTAAAACTCGAGTTATTTCTGACGCACCTCCTGCTTCCGGAAAGAGGCTCAGACATCGACAACCATCTTTTTGTGAATATCTGTATTTCCAACAACCTGAAACACCAATCAAAAGTTAATATAGACAACTTGAAGATAGGACGACTACTTGACTCTATTTAGGCTGGCAAATGCTTTCCATCACCAGCTACATATTTATTTAATATTTCCTCAGCTCTTACCAGCGATATGAAAGAGAAATATAAAAGAAATCTCTCATGCAGGGGCAGCGCGTAAACTAAACAGATTACTCACGTGCTAGAATGACACACTTCTAATGTAACCTCACAATACATTCTCTATTCCTAAGTCAATGAGTAAAAGCAGACATTTATTATAGGCTTAAAAAAAGAAAATAATAACACCTTTAACCAATTACAAATTTTTTGAATTTTTTCATGATTGTGATTTTTTCCTGTTTAGTTACCTTCTTTTAAGTTTAATAACGAAGGGAAACAATTTCTGATTGGGGGGAGGGGGAGGAACAGATGGGATATATATGTCGCAGTGGTATTTCATGACTGGGTCATATTGTCTCATTGGTATTTTATGGATGGTAACTTTTGTCCCACTGGTATTTTTCTCTCTCAATAAAAAAGAAAAAATAATGAACTGTAAGATAATAGAATTTTATTAGAGATCGACACAATTTTTGTACAAACAAATAGAAAACTACTTTCTAATTGAAAAAAAAATCAAGCCTCACAAAAGTATTTATGAACAGTGATAATGAGTAGAACATTGTCAGAATAAAGGAATGTTGCATTATATGCATTTTAACATTGCTCTTTTCTCAATGCAATTTTGTAGGTACAGTAGACTCCCGATTATCCGAAACCCGATTAACCGATTCTCTCGCTTAACCGAAACATTTTGAGTTGCTAGGGAGGGGGGAAAAAAATTACTTCGTCCTAGCTTCGCGGAAAGAGGCGTGAGAAGAGGGTGTGGGTGCGCGATTCTGGGTCGAATCTGATGATAGATTTAGCATTACATTGACTGACGATGACATCGCAGACATTGTCTCCAAAGAAGAAGAAGATTATGATCCCGTCGAAATTGGAACAGAAGCTCGCATTACACACACCCAAGCGACACATGCTCTGGAGACGGTGCTTCGATACATCGAACAACAACCTACCTCCTGCCGTTCTGATATACTTACCCTTCAGAAATGGCGTGACTACGCATCGACAAAAAAAATTTCAGAAGCTCGGCAAAGTAAAATCACCGACTTTTTTAAACGATGAAGTTTTTTTTTTCTTTCATTTTTCTTTTTAAGTCTAAAGTTTTATAAATACATATGTACGTAGTTATTTTAATTGTTAAATAAAATAAGCTTTTTTTCAAGTACATATACGTGTTTTTTATTCTAATTGATCCATTTTCACGCAGAAATTTCGGACTCCCGTTTAACCGAAATTTTCGCTTATCCGAAACCCCTCGGTCCCGAAGGTTTCGGTTAATCGGGAGTCTACTGTACTATGCACATCGGCATCGTGTCTGTAGAAGATGACGACCAATATTATGTAATAGTCATATGCTCCTTCTAATGGCCTACCTTGACTAGACCGATGTTTGACAGTGCAATATTGTTTTCCACATGAAATCAAAGATTCAGAAAGAACTAAGCACTGCAATAATTTTGTCTTTTTCTCGTATAATCCATATGGATGATCCATGCATTGACAACTGCAACAATGAGATGGCGATCAAAGTCTTTTTTCCACCATTTCAAAAACTTTCTGCCGAAATTATAACAAGTGACCTTTTGATCTGAAAGTCCTTGTGTTTTTGTTGTTTCAATTGTCTCAGAATATCTTTGTACAGTGTGCTATATAGATAAAAAAAACTTCAGGGGAAAACAGCCAAGATACATTTCAATTCGTCAGTATCATGAGGTAGAGCCAAGAGTAGCCTAGACAGCCGAGGTTGAGTCGGTACCGGTCTGGAATGAAATGTAACATGAGGTGTTGTCCAAATACCATTAGCATTGTCAAAAGTGTAAAACCTTCGTTGTTGGCATTACAATCATCAGTCTGACTGTCACTGTTCACATTCAAGGCTTCCTCTTCATATGGATCATCAGAATGCGGTTAAAACATTGTTAAATACTTAAATGTTCATTATCTGTTTGTTTTTTCTTTTAATGCACGCCATGAAAATGGATATTTCATGTGAAAAAACTAATTATACGGAAAAATAAGCTATGCTATAAGGATGGGAAGAATCGAACAATACTTACAGAACAAAATTCTTCGAAATTGATGCGCCCATCTTCATCCTTATCAGCAAAAAGTATCGTCTTATCTACTATTTGCTGCAGCTGTGTGTCTTTTAAGTTATTCCCTACCATCATTTTTAATACCTGTGGAATAATATTAGCTGTATTATTGATGGAACACTAAGAATAGAGATATTAATTCTGAAGTATTGGTAAATATATATTATATATATATATATATATATATATATATATATATATATATATATATAAAATTGTAACCTCTGTCTGTACATTGATTTTTTTCGCGAAATTTCACGATAACTTTTCGTTTCACATGTCATAGACACCATAACTGCATTTTGTTTCTTTCGTGTCTGTTTGTTTGTTTGTTACCTTTTCACGCATAAATGGCTGAACCGAATTTTATGAAACTTGGTATGTATATTACAACTAACCCAACTTAGACTTTAGGCTATATTAATATCCTCTGAGACAAACAGGAGTGGGGGTTATAAGGGAGGCCTGAAATTAAAAATAGCGATATTTCGTTTCCTATTGCTTTTTCAGCAAATATGTCCATAACAAAAGTAGTTTATTTTGTAATTTAGAGTAACTTTTGTTATATGCACTTTTGCCGTATACGGAAGTATAAATGAGTTATACGCTAAAAACTATAGCGGAAGTCCAATATTTTACTTGGCACAAAAGACTCAACCGAACTAAACCAAACTCGGTATGTGAATTAGTATTAACAACTTCCTTATAATAAGCCATACTAACATTTCTAGGGACGGGCAGGAGTGGGGGTTATAAGGGAGGCCTGAAATTAAAAATAGTGATATTTCGTTACTTATTGCTTTTTCAGCAAATATGTACATGACAAAAGTTGTTTATTTTGTTATTTAGAGAAACTTTTTTTATATACACTATCGTCGTCTACCGAATTGTAAAGGCGTTATACGCTAAAAATTATAGCGGGAGACAACAATTTTATTTGGCACAAAAGACTCAACCGAACTAAACCAAACTTGGTATGTGAATTAGTACTAACGCCTTCCTTATAATAAGCCCTACTAACATTTCTAGGGACGGGCAGGAGTGGGGGTTATAAGGGAAGCCTGAATTTACAAATTTTTTTATTAACAAATCCACAGAAACGACGGGTATTAGCCCTAAACACTGGGATATTGTGTAAAGGAAAGCCTTGCCAAAAAAATACCATCACCATTCAGCCTCAAATCAATTCCCGGGCGAAGCCGGGTATCTGAGCTAGTATATATATATATATATATATATATATATATATATATATACAAATAAAAATTTAATTAATTGTAGTCCACTTTGTGTTGCTCAGAAATAATATTGAACAAAAACTTCAATATTCGTATTATAAAAATTAGGGAAAAGACCATAAATAAAAATACAGAAATTAAATATCTTAATAATATACTCTACAACAATTTATCTTAAAATTAAATAATCAATTTTTAAGGATGATGTTAAATAATCCATTTTAAGATTTGACGAGAAAATAATCTATTTAAAGTCAACTGACATAACCTGCTTCGAGAATATCAGTTTCAACAACGTCCCCCATGGGGAAGGTTTGAGCACTTCAAACTGTATCTGAACAGTATGTAGTTAAATTTAACAAATATATTATAAAGCTTAGTACTTTAAATCTTTTATTGTTATATAAAATATTATAAATTATTATTATTTGTAGAAAAGGAATGGCTCCTGAGGTATAAAGGCCACGAAACATGTAAGGCTTTTTAATAAAGCCTGCATGGAATAAAAAGGCGTTTTTATTGGTGGGCTGTGTCTATTAAAGTATGAAGAATATTTGAGAGTTTATTTAGTCGAGCCAGTGACTGATGAAGCAAGGAGGAGAAGGATCTAGAAGGAAGGGGCATAAAGCTCGTCATAATTGTATTCGGTGATTGTTAGCAGCTGAAGAAGTCTCAATGATTACATGAAACATGTACCGCTGTATATAATCGAGTGTTGAAAGATGAGCTTTGTTCTACGAACTACTGCATTTTTATCAATCAGCCTAAAATATTCCCTCATATTGTTTTCATTTATCTTTTGGTACTCTATCCATGGAAAGAGGGGCTATATTCCCTGACTGTACCATACAATTTTAGATCATACATTTTATCACAATATTTTGTCTAAAAAACTAGTAACGGCTATATAATGATAAAATTTAGATTTGTAGCAAATTACCTCAAGAAGCTAAAAAATAAAATAAAATCCCAGGAATTAACTAGTTATTAACCAGTAATAAGTTTACAGTATTATTAGATTAAATTTCTGCATCAGACAACAGCTGAGAAGGTTCTATATCCAGCACGGTTATCAGCTTACTCAACTTCAAGGGCCCAATAAATGGCAAGCAGAATCATTTTTAAAAAAATCATGATAAATGATGAGTTAGTTTGTTCTCAGCTCTCTTCAAGTGATCAACAGTGTGTTCAGTGCGGCTTTAGTGAACAGTGTGTTTTAGTTGTAGTGCAGTAAAGTATTTTATGTGAAGATCTGTGTTGTATCGTGATTATGTAAAGAACAGTATAGTGCCGTGTTTAAGTAAAGGACAGTGCAGTGCCGTTATCTTTGTGAAGATCAGTGCAGTGCTGAGTTATTGGGCTGTGCAATAAGAAGAACAGTGAAGCTATCAGTGCATTCTGTGAGTAGAAGTTAAGAATAATTAACCAAGTGTATAGTGCATTGTTAAATAAATTGTGCGGCGATAAAAACTGATAAAGCTTGTGTGTTTAATTTTGGAATCCAAAAGAACTCTAATAAACAACATTTATTACTAATTTTGTAATAAATGTAACAACATAAAAAGAATTTCAATTGAAGAAAGATCTTACTTGAAAAAGTTCCCCATTTGAAATATAGCCATCGTTGTCCATATCATAAATTCTGAAGGCGAACCTCAGTTTTGATTCCTTATCTCCTTTCACGCTGAACTGAGACACTCCCTGGATGAACTCTGCAAAAATATATGAAAAAAAAATATTATTCCCCGAATAACTGAATCATTCCATGTACTATTTTCACACAATAACATTGTGCATATTCGCATCGAATCTTTGTGGCAGGATGAAATAATGAAACCTAAATATTTCTAATAGTTCGATATTAGTAATGCTACCTGCCACCTGCTTATTTTGAAATTTTTGTCCTCTTTCCAGTGACAAGAGACATATTAAAATAAAGTGACATCAAATTGTGCAACTCCAAACCCTCAAAACATGTAAAAGGCACTGTTCTTCATAAAGAACAGCACAGTCTGTTTAAAAGAAAAATCCAATACAAGAAATGGGTAAATAATTAAATGGAGGGAGAATATATATATACATACACACATATATTGTAATATATGCATTTTAAGAGCTCAAGAATATAAGAAAAAAATCTGTCACACAGAGGCTGCGTAAACTAAGCAGATTTCCCTCATGATGTATAACAATAGATAAATCTACATACTGCTAACACAATAGCACCGTCAACATCCAGTGAATAAATACAAACGATAATAAGAAACCTCCAGACGGGAAGCACCTGAAATATAAACTAACAGGTGTGCCAATTTCTCACAGGAAAGAAAAAGAATTACGGAAATATATCAGAATATAACATAATAATTATATGGACAACTATTTACTATAGTACTGTAAATTATAATGGATCAGAATAATTTTTATCTCAATCAATCAAATTTTAGTATTCCAAGAAGGGGGGGGGTTCACGATAACATATTTGCATTTATCTCGTATAATAAAGGTCTCTTGAAAACAATTTATGGTATTTAAGCTTCAAATAGTGTGGTTTATTACATAACAGAGTATTGTTCATATAACATGAGTAGAAGTGGGGTTTTGCTGAAGGCTGAAAACTGAAAAATGCAAATATCTCGGATAACATTCAAGATAGAGAGTACATGTATATAACAATATTTATAGTACATTTTATTTGCAATAAGAGTGGCTGTATACAACATTTGATCTGACATATAATAATGGAGATATTTGGAATTTATGAAAATCCCCCCTCCCACTGGTCCAATTTCAGCCATTAACCAACTTGTCTTTTTACATAAAACGTTTAAACATTGAGTTTGCTAACGATCAAACAAAAATTGCGACTGCTAGAGCGGCAACAGACAAATATTATATATATATATATATATATATATATATATATATATATATATATATATATATACACATATTTTGAACAGACCTAATTTTCGTCATCTCCTGGGTAGGACATTTGAAGAAATTTTTCGAAAAAATCATGGGTATGACATCAATAGCTGATTTCCCTTAAGGTAAATCTGCTAAAAGGAAATCAGCCAATTCAAAATCACTGACTCTTAAGCCAAAGTAGGAGGTAAGAGCTGGTACTTGGACCTTCCTTCAATATAAGCACTGATGTTAAACTAGCTCATCATGAAAAACAAAGGATGGAAATAATAATTAACAAATAATTTTTAATTATTCCTGTTTGAGTCGAGAAAAGGCGGAAGGTCAACAATATAATTAATCTTATGAAGTATACATTATATTGTTGACCTTCCTCCTTAGGTTAGTTAAAGCATATTTCTCTTGTTTTGTGAATAATGTTTGCAGACCCAAAAATGACGGGAAGATTTCCCTGAATCGGAGTGGCATGGCAGTAGAAAAGGAAAAGAGCCTACAGGTCTTCGGGAGACTCTCTGGGATGAGAAGAACCCAAACCTTGTTGCCAGCATACAGAACGGCTATTTCTTGAAGACATCTGTTTCATCGGCAGTTCTCTGAGATTTTATAAGATCCATCTACTTCCTTTTCATGACAAAAACTAGATGTGCACATAGAAAATTAATGGGTGAGTTCTTTGGATTCATATATGTATTTGATCTTAAGATAGCGAATTGTTACTGTCCAACGTGTATATTAAAATTTTAAGAGCCGTAATGAATTACATGAACCTATCATAAATGACCATACATTTTATATTTTGAATATTACCAGTACAAAGCTCATTTAGATTATTATTTATGACTATTTAAATGTAGAGTTTTTACCTGTAATTAAGAGTTTTATCTAATTCGGAGATAAGGAATCATGTTCACTGGCATTTTGATAGATAATGCTGATAGATTTTTATAACATTCAGAGCTCTTAAAGACGATACACTAATGAATATCCCACAAGAATTCCAATAATAATATCACATTAAATAAACTTTTTGAGCATATTATGATCGGCGGGGACAAAGTGCGACATCGGCTCAAGCTATAAAAGGGTGACACCTATTGCCACAGCCCGATCGCAACAGAGTCTTGTAAAACTTTAAGTATATAAAATTGTTTTCAAAAGAGATTGGATTTAAAAAGATATATATGTAAATGTTAATAATTATTTATATAATATTAAAAAAAATTGTACATTTATTTTCTTTATTATTTCCTTCCAACTGATTTGGGATTCCAATATTGTTATTTAATAAAATGATATCTGTGGTGATCATATATATACATATTTGCGGACCCGACAGACGTCCTGCACGATATTTCAAGCGATTAGGATATTAAATTTAATAATATTATGTTTATAACAAAAGTTACTTTTAATAACACAAAAAAACAAGTTTTGTTCTGTGCATATTTGCCTAAAAACAAATAGAAAATTAAATATCGCGAATTTATTTATTCAGGCCTCCCTTATAACCCCCACTCTCGTTCGAACCTAATAAATTTAATATAGCTTATAATCATAGAAGAATTAACACTAATTTACAAATCGAGTTTTATTAAGTTCGGTTCAATCTTTAGTGCCCAATAAAATTGTTGGCTCCCACTTTAAGTTTTCAGTGTATATCTCGTTTATACTTTGTTATACGACAAAAGTGAATATAACAAAAGTTTTTCTAAATAACAAAATTAACAACTTTTATCCTGTGCATATTTGCATATTATATATATATATATATATATATATATATATATATATATATATATATATATATATATAAGTATTGATGGATATTTGAGAATATTTGTGAAAAATTGGGTCTTGTCTTGGGGAAAAATTGGAAGAGTAAGAAGACATAGCCTAAATATCTCGCAGAGTTACTCTGGAAACCGTAATTTGACTTGGATAAACTGATGTACTTAGAACTAAAGAGGAATAAAACAAAACAAAAAAAAAAAAAAATCTATTGGTTTCCAAGTTTTCTTCTCTTTTCTTTTTTAGTAGAATGAGAATAATAATAACGTTTACTTTTTTTTTCAATATTAACATAATAAATTCAGCATAACATTTTTAGGGCATGGTTAATATACCGCCGGCCCAAGTTCGGTTAATTTTTGAGTTAATTATTGCACTCATACTTAAAATAATATACTCCCACACTTTTTTTTTCTCCTGTTGGTAACCCTATGAGAAGGTATTTATTTGAATACATGTTCCATTGCCACAGGTCATACTACATGTATGATTATGTTTAAATACATTTTTATTTTGCTATATATCAACAATATAATCAAATATAATATAAAATAAAATATTAAAACAAGTAAAATAATCAAAATAAAATTAATAAATAAAATAAAAACAAATCAATTAAAGTTAAACTGAACCGATGTTTAATTTGCGAGTCTATGTAAGGTAAATATATTGAATTATAATTCCCATTCCTCACAATCAACTTTACATTCTAATGTATTTTTGCTACATCCATATCTATACTTTTGATAAACTTTATAAGTTCTTTATTATATTTATTAAATATAATATGAGGTGGTTCTGGCCAATTACCTCCTTTTAAAATTATGTTCATTATTAAATTTGATCTATTTTGATTAAATGTTGAACAGTCATAAAGTATATGTAAAAACGTTTGTGTTGTCTGTGAGTCGCAAGTACATTTGTCATTGTCTTGAATTTTAAATCTTGTTAAATAATGTCCATGTTCCGTTAGAAATTGTGTGCATTTGTGATGGTGACTCTTAATTGTGTTGTAGTTGTGAGTTATATTTGGTATGTATTGATGTAAGCTGTAAGATTTGTTACATGTCGTCCATTCTCTGTTCCACTTATGTATTGTGTCAGTACCCAAGTCTTTTTTAATGTATGAAAGTGGTATGAGAGAGAATTCTGGGATTATTTTTGTATCTTGCTTCCTTTGCTAACGTGTCAGCTTGTTCGTCTCCAATATTTCCTGATTGGGCTTTTATCCAGTCTATGTGTATGTGTAGATACTCCCACACTTAAAATAATATAAAATACTTCCATACTTAAAATAATGTTATGTTTTATTATTTTTACAATTAGAATTAACGAATTATTTTAAAAAATAACATCAAATCTAAAATATTATAACAAATAACTAATAAGCGATTTATTCACATATTGTATTCATGGACTAGATATTTCCATTAGCGACCGAATGAGAATAAGGCTTTACCACAATGTGAAATCAAAAATATTTCAGTCTGTAGCTGGTCTTGTTCAAAAGTGAACTGCTTAAATAATAGGATGGCTGTGGTTAGGTGTTGGTGTAATAGATTAATGGACCAACAAATTTATTGTAGGCATTTTGTAAATCAAACTTCCCCCAAAACACTACAAAAATATATTAAAGGATATTTTTAAAAAGAGATCGAGTATTAAGAAATTTATATAGAGGCTTCTCTTGCCAGGAATGAAATTCGACATTTTTTTGAATAACTAGTGGCCATAAGAAAGAAAATAATACTTCTTGCAGCAAAATTAGATTTAAGCTGTATAATCATATCCATATATATTTTACTTCATCATTCTTGTACGGCTTTATATTATGTAATATATTTTAAGATTGGGAAGCAGTAGTCAAGAAGACCTATATAAACCATCTTGGCAGTAACACTGCAGCTCCTTAACAACAAACAAGTATATTCATATTTTACAACTAATTCACAAATCATATCCAGTCCTCATTAGAAATGCAATATGAGTTAGTGAAATGGAAAAGAGACATATTTTTTTACGAAGAGTAAGACTGAAAGTTAATTTCTGCTAGCATATTTTGTACTGGGCAATTTTGATGTGTGCTGTGGAATAGATGCAAACCTCCGAGGAATTCAATTCCAAACTATGAATAAATACTTTTAATTTAGACTAACCACACTCAAGCAAACCAAGCCGATATATCTAAATACATACTGTTTAATTAAAAACAACATTTAATTAATAAATAGAAGAAAAAAAATAATCATGAAACTATATTTTGCTTTAAAGTATGTTTATATTCTTTAAAAGGCTGTATATCTGATTAATAAATCAATAATTGGTAGTAGTTCTGAATAAGATACAAAAAAAATAATTATTTACAAGGCAATGTATTTGGAACACATAAAACTCTAAATGAATATTTTGTAAGAAAAAAAAAAGAACTAAGGAATGTAGAATAGATTTTTTTTTCTTCTATGTTTTAGTTGTATGGAGAGTATATCTGGCTTCATTAGCATAACAGTAATGTACTAAGTACTTCCTGAATAAAAAATACAGACGGATTGCCAGGAAGGATTCTACAAATAGATGTTGTGGTCTACAAATAGCAAACTACATAACTGTCAAGATACCAATGCAAACACAGTCACAGACAAAACGAAAAAATAATTACGGAGTGCTTTAATCGAAGTAAACGTACAATTAATGAAATTACCTTTAAAATCAACTTCGCCATTGCCATCCTCATCAAATATATCTATAACACGTTGAACTAGAGGATTCTGCTGTAGCTCGGGAAGGGACATAAATTCATCAATACTTAAAGCTCCAGAATTATCGAGATCTAACTTCCTAAAGCGTTTTCCCAATCTCCTTATTTCATCAGCATCGACTGAAAATAAAAAGATATAAAACATAATAGAAAGGAATAAAATTGTAAGTAAGCTTTTGTAAAAAGTATATGTCAACTACTCACAGTTGGAGCAGAGCTCCATAGGAAGAGAACTCTCATTACCCTGTAAAAGGAATAAACCTCATCAAAATAAATAAAGTATAAATAGAGTAACGAATTTATTTTATAAAACACTGTACCATTTCCAAACTTATTTGTAGAGCTTAAAACTTAAAAATCCCTAGGAAGAAACACAACACTATAGGAATTCAGCCATGCATGAAAAACAAATCAAATTCCAAGCAAATAATTTCATAAAATAAGAGATCATCTAAAATTCAAAATGCCACGATAATCCGTAGTCTTTAGAAGTTTATATTTATTCACTCATACTAACCATTATTATTTTTCAGCAACGTACAGAGATAAAACCTAAATAAATGTTTACAGCTGAGAGTCAATGTTGACTAGATCAAATTGGAATGTCTACCATATTCCAAAGAAGTACATAATACAATGTCACTTGTTGATATGGATCCATGAAACTAGTGAACAGTCTACTTTGTTAAGTATAACTTGGATTATTCAATCACTCAACCAAATATTTATTGCTCCATTATTATCCCCCAAAATTATTTAGATGATTTTATATTAGCAGCTATTGGGGTCAAATGCCCATCAATCCTATCAAGGAGATGACCAAAATGAGGTTCCTTCAAATTATATATCTAAAATTCGAAGTGGGGCTCAGGTTAGCCATGCGAGTTAAAGCGTTGCCTTTAATATCACATGGTAAACCTAGAGTGGCGAGTTCGATTCTCGCCTGGCCAAAGGAAATTATTTAAAATCCCACCCAGGCTAGAAAAGGGTGGTAACCTGTAGATAACCCGTCCCAATTAGCCTGAGTTGCAAAAAGTGGACGTTAATAATTAATAATAATAATAAAATTCGAAGTATCTCCGATACTTTTCGTCGGGTCGAAAAATGTATTTACGTGCCATACATGGGAAATCTACTTAGTTAACGCAGCCCCTGTCTGACAGACTTTTGATACAGTAACATTGCCTTTAAGAAATAGTTTTTTTTTTTAATCAGTTTTAGTTGCACCTTATTTCTACTGAGAACAATAAAAGTATTCAAGGCAAGAAAAAATTAAGGCCCTCCTGGCCATTTACAATACTGAGTTGAAAATTATTCTCTTGAGCCAATATGAACAGAAAAATCTAGAAGGAGAATAAAACTTATGATTATAATCCTTTTACAATGTTGGGGCTCAGGTTAGCCATGCGAGTTAAAGCGTTGACCTTAATCTCACATGGTAAACCTAGAGTGGCGAGTTCGATTCTCGCCTGGCCAAAGGAAATTATTTAAAATCCCACCCTGGCTAGAAAAGGGTGGTAACCTGTAGATAACCAGTCCCGATTAGCCTAAATTTCAAAAAGTGGACGTTAATAAATAATAATAATAACTCATCCAATGTTGCAATTAGCCAACAATATTAATTTGAATTTTAAATTTACCATTGTAAATGCCTCGGAGAGCGAAAAGCTTGCTCTAAAAGAATTAAGTGTTGGTGAGATCTTAAGATCTCTTTTATTGCCTGAAATCATTTTTATTTTGTTGTTTTATATACCACTCTAATATAAGAATGTTTTTCCTAGGCAAAAAGAGAAAATTTCGAATAATTATTAATTTATTTAAGAGTTAAATAAATAGTCCAATTTCCACAAATCGTACTTATTTGTAAAACCGTTTTTCAAGAAATTTATCTATTCCTCAATACTACTATAGATATTTCTGTCATTAACGAGCTTGATCTTTCTTTTTTCCATTAAACAATTAAATGTTGAGTTTGGTAAGGATGGAACAAAAATTGCGACCACTAGAGTGCTAAGAAAAATACAAAAATACAGAGGAGGAAAAAAGTATTTGTACACCAGGTTTTTCTTTTTTGTTGAATTATGAATTTGAGTGATAAAAAATTGTATAAGGTAATAAATAAAAAGTGTGTTTAAGGCGGAATTAATACATATACCATTCTAATGAAAAACGTTTTGCTTAGTAAATTAAAACTTAAATCTTACAAAAACTCAGGGGATAAAGTATTTGCACATCACACTTATTCTTCATTTTTTTAAATTTAATATTTGTTACGTAGTCTTTTAGCAAAAAAATCCACTTGCAAACGTCTAGGCGTTGGTTTTACTAGGTTTTAAATTAAATCTGGATTGATTTGTTCCCATTCTCACAGAAAAGGATTCTTGAGGTGGTGCCTTCCAGTTATCTGGTGATTTGGAACATTTTGGTCTATCGTGTGTCATTAATGTTCAATTATATTCAAGCCTGGTGACTGTGGAGAGTTGACGAACATTAAATATTGACCATTCTTTATTTTTATTGGCTGTATTCTTTAGTTTCATTGGCTAAATGTTTCGGATCATTGTCCTTTTGGAATATTACCTGATGCAGGATTCCAAATTGAGCTGCACTTACTGAGAGTTCGCCCCGCAAAATCTTCATATAACCTTCTGCATTTAAAATACCTTCAATAGGTGCAAGCCTTCCATCTCCATTATAAACTATGCATCCCCAAACCATTGCATCGCCACCCCCATGTTTCACAGTAACTCAACGTTTTGCTTATTCAGTTCCTCGTTTTTCCTGCGCCAAATAGGCTTTCGTCTGTCAAATCCAAACAAACTAAACTTACCCTCATCAGTGAACAGCATGTTTCCCCCAAAACTGATGGGCTTCTTAATTGTTCTATAGCAAAAGATGAATTTTTTTGCGATTGGTCTCACTAATATAAGGGTTTTCCTCGAGACCCTGCCATAAAGACCTTTAGAATTAAAAACATTCCCTACCGTTTACGTATGCCCCAGAAGTTGATTAGGCCATATTAGCCAGGGCACCTGTACTTACAGCTGGATTTTTATAAGCTTCAATTTTTCATTTTTCTCTTCATTCTTTCAATTAGTATCCTGGGGCGGCCTTTAGTGTCGGTTAATTGCAGATGAACCTCATTCTTCATATCTCTTAATTACCTAACTTGCTTTAGGAAAATGAAGACCAAGACATATGATATTTCACGATAAGATTTTGTTGGTTGTGCAATAAAATCACTTTTATCACTGCATTATTAAGATGTTAAGATTATGTAGATCTTACATGATTGAAATATTTTCGAATAATGACAAAAAATAACGGGATTGTGCTCAAGGAAGTAAAAACAAGTAAACAAACAGACCTTTGTGCTTATATACAAACAAAGGAAGTGTGCAAATACTTTTTTTCTGGTTTTTATGTATTTTAAATATTTTTTTTAATATGATCAAGGTTTTCAATTGAATGTTTACTCATATTTAAAGAGTTTTGTTGTACTTATTATTGTGTAAACTCAAATGAATTGTTTTCAATTTATTATTTAAACAAAAAACGGCTTGTTCAAATACTTCCCCCCCCACACTATATATATATATATATATATATATATATATATATATATATATATATATATATATATATATATATATGGTGTGTTGTTCTTTTCGGAGTTTTGGTCAATGTTGGTGAAATGAATCTTAGTTTATGCCGATATTTCGAGAATCTTTATTTTCTCTTCCTCAGGGCTGTAAAAATTACATGTACTACATTATAATATTGCACATTGTTGTGAACAACACACCACATATAAATACAACCTGGTCGAAAACATCAGCACAATTATATGTATATATATACACACAAGCACAATTTTTCGAAAATGGCGTCAATATTATGACCTCAGTAGCTGATTTCCCTTTTAGAGAGAAAAAAAAGAATAAAAATATTTAGAGTAAGGGTAATAAGGTTATATTTAGGGGTAATGTTGCGGGCATCGGGTTGTGATAGTTGAGTTTAGTTACTGCTTGTCGTATCTCTTTGGCTTGGAGGGAGCATAGGCGCAGTTGGTTGATAAGCTGTTTCCTTCTCAGTTCATTAGTCCTCCTAGCCTCCTCTAGATTGATTCATATCAATGGATCTATACTCTTCGGAGAGTAGTGATAGCGATGGCTTTTCCTCTCTCAAGACTCTCGACTATTCCTACATGATGATCACCAACCAGATACTGAAGAAGAACATTGAAGAATTGGAGACGGAAAAGCTGAGGGATCGGAAACCGGAGATAATTCAGAAGTTGCACATTCACAACAACCAATTGACCGAACTGCCTTCGAACATTTCTCGCTTCCACAGCCTGAGACACATCGACGTGAGTAACAACAGGCTCCGAAGCCTCCCTGAAGTGCTCACTAGACTTCCTCTGGTCACTCTCAATGCAAAGAATAATCTTATCACTAATGACAATCTGCCCAAATCTTTTCAAACATGGGCACCAACTCTGCTCAAACTCAACTTGGGTGGCAACAACTTCACATTCTTCCCCCCTCAGATCCTAGATGTGCCTAACTTGAAGTGCTTGTATTTGGGAAGTAACCACATTGAAGAACTGCCCAGAAACATTAACAAACTATCAAGGTATATATAACATCACTGTATTACACTATTTGGATTTTTTTTTTTTGTAGTGTCAAATTTGTATTATTAAATATTTAATCCTGAAGCTTCCCTTCTTTGGACTTGTAATTCAACTTAAGCTTAATACCTTTCTCTGGGTTAAAATCATTTACTAGTCCTTCGAATTTAAGACTAATTAAAGTGATTACGATATAGCTTTCGAATTGTTTGATATACTCTCACAGGTCATTTTAAATAAACTCCATGAATGCTTTGTTTAGATACCAATAACAAATTGATATACCAGGGGTTAGACTGTTAAAGTTAAGGCCATCAAAATCTCTTTTCTTTTTTTTCCCCGCCATTCAGAATCATTGTTCATAGAAGACAGATGTTGATATGAAATCTCTGTTTTTCTTTAGTGTTTCCTTTAAAAATGTTGTATTCGAATATTTAAATATTAAACCTTACCCATGAGCATGAAGAATACTCGAGTTAAATAAATAATTCAGAAATCAAATATTTTTAATTGCAAGTACGTTTAATGCTTTTTAAATAAAATTACTCACAATAATGATGTTTACTATTGAATACAGTTCTAATGTGCTCTTTTTAATTTGTTAAATTCAAAATTTTGGAATTATAATACTACAAATGTTTGATTGATAAACTCTATGGCATATGGAAAAGTCCAGTTTTATCATAATCATTCATTTGATTTAGAAGACTTATTCACAACTTACCAATTTAACATTTATTCATTCCAATTAGTTTATTCATGAAAATTAATGTTTTCATTTAATTACTTCCCGCATTATGCTGCTACATCCAGTCGGCTAGTATGTATTAAGAAAAGATCAACAGTTTTGTAAACTCAATTTGATTAACACTTTTTGATTAAACTTCATTAATTTTATTGTATTCCTGATTGTAATATTAAGAAATTAGGGTGTGGACTAATTGAGTCATTTCACAGCTCATTAAACAAATATAATACAAATTCAGCACTATTAAACTTATTGTCAAAAAAAAAAAAAAAAAAAAAAAAGCATTGGAAACTTAATGAGAACGTTTATATTTCAGTTTAAGCGTGCTTTGTGTCGGTGGAAATCGGCTTAGTGAAGTGCCAGAAAGTGTTAGTGATCTTAATGAGCTTGAAGTTCTCATCGTTAGTGATAACAAGCTCGAAAATCTACCGTCGAGCATTGCAGATCTGAAGAAGTTGAAGACTCTCCAGCTTCACAAGAACAGGCTGAGAACTCTGCCGACCGAAATAATCAGGCTCAAGTGCCTTTCTGAGGTTAGTACACATTAAAGTATGTGTTTGCATGTGCGTCTTTATCCTCAGATAAGAACCGCATAACTTTAAGAGCCTGTTCTAGGTCTCATTTATAACAAAAAATGCTATTGAGATTAACATGTGTCTCATTATAACAATTTCAAAGACAAATCGACTTTTACAAGGTGAAAATATGGCCTATTTAACTTTACTTAACTAATCTATGGCGGAAGGTCGACAAAAGAATGAAAACTTCAAATTATTATTAATATGTCTCAACTAGTTTCGCGTCCTCATGACGTCTCATCAGAAGAAAATATAATATAAAAATGCATCTAAACTAACAGCTACATCTTTCTACAGGACCTTTCACTGGACATACCAGCCAGAGAATGGCTTACAAAGTACGGCTGCTCAAGTCAGCTGATTTATTTCAATAATTCACAAAATAAAAATATATCGGTTTGAATTTTAGTCTAAATAGTAAATGAATTTAAATTATTTATTAACGTCCACTTTTTACCACTAAGGCTAATTGGGACGGATTATTTACAGACTACCACTCTTTTCTAGCTAAGGTGGGACTAAGGATTTTATTTAATGAATTTCGTCACTAAATAAATTCCTTTGCCCAGGCGTATCTCTGTTTTCTTAATAATCACCTTTTTTCTATTTTTGTATGATGTTCATATTCTCTTTTATCCTCTGCTTACACTTCTTTCAAAGTTCAGTTTTCAAAATCCAAGTTGTGGGTGTATTTAATGGCTGGGGATGTTTTTTTGCCCTTATCAATGTTTATCAAGTGTTATCTGATTCTTCTTTTGAGTAATTGTGATGATTCCACTGTATAACTTTTATTGCAATCCATACAGTTTATTTTGTATACATTATATTTGGTATCTGTTGGTTTTAATTTTTCTTTTATATGGTTAAAGCTATTTTCACTCTGTTTGGATATTTCCGAGTGATTTGTCCAATATCTTTACATATTGATGAAATCTTCCTGGCTACTGTGGGATTTTAATTCAATGTATGGTACATTTTTATTCCTCTGTATATTGTATTTGCAAATAATCATTTGCAGTTTTAATTCTTTATTTGACCTTCCACCATAGATTAGTTAATTTTTACTAGTTAGTCGTTTTTTAGTATAAAATCCTTTTATTCGAAGGTCAGTTTGTCTCACTCGAAATCTGATAATGCCATTTAAAATAATAAGAAATGTCCCATATAACTGAATTACCCCTGTTCTAAATTTGATACTGTCTATTTAAATAAGGTATATATTAAGGGAAAAAATCTTCAATTTAATTTCAGGTTATAAATATCTTCCCCATCGATTAAAAAAGCTTTAATCTCACATGGTAAGCCTAGAGTGGCGAGTTCGATTCCCGCCTGGGCAAAGGAATTTATTTAGTGATGGAATTCATTTAATAAAATCCTTAGTCCCATCCAGGCTAGAAAAGGGTGGTAACCTGTAGACAACCCGTTCTAATTAGCCTCAGTTGCAAAAAGTGGACGTTAATAAATAATAATAATTAAAAAGTGCATACTTCAGAAAAATTATCACTACCTTAATAAGCTTTATTCATATATGGTCTTATTAAAAATACATTTCCATTTGAAAAGAAGCTAATCATGTGAAGGCTGGAAATGTGTTGGGGGAAAATAAAATGGTTCGAAAATAGAGTCCAAGAAATTAATTTATGTAATACTAAGGTCGATTAGTTGGGCTATCTCTACCAGCCTTTCTAGCCTGGGTCGGACTAAGGATTTTATTTAATGAGTTTTTCACTAAATAAATTCCTATTGCCCAGGCAGGAATGGAACTCACCAATCTAGGTTTACCATGTGAGATTAAGACCTATGCTTTAGCTCATATGGCTAAACTGAGCCCAAAATTATTTTACGCCTTGTAGTAACCATTCTTTACAAATATTTTTTTTTTTTAATTTAATTTATTAATGTCCACTTTTTGCAACAATGGCTAATTGGGGCGGGTTATCTACAGGTTACCACCCTTTTCTAGCCATGGTAGGACGTAGGATTTTATTTAATGAGATTGTCACCCAATAAATTACTATACCCAGGCGGGAATCGAACTTGCCAATCTAGGTTTACCGTGTGAGATTAAATGCTTTAACTCACATGGCTAACCTGAGTGGTTACAAATAAAAGTCATGTAATTGGTTCTTTGACCACACATCGCCATAATGATCTAAGCCATTTGTGGGCAACAGCCGGCTCGGCAACATTTTGAATTTTTAAAAACCCAATTAAACAAAAATATTACACTACTTACTCAAGATGAGGAGAGATTTATGCGTTTGGCAGTACTTATAAATCAAACAGTTCTTTTCAGTGATGAAAGTTAATAAATCAAATATCGTACAAGACTGACTGACGATGATTTGGAAAATTCTTTTTGCTTTTGTATCAGTGGAATTAATACAAACATCAATGGATTAGTTTCCCAAATCCAAGCACATTGATTTCGGTGTCGCTATTTAACTTTTGTTGTTTGTAATAATTCCAAATTTTACGATTTAATTATAATGTTGTACTTATTTTTTTTTCATTTCATTTTGTTATTTTAATTAATTGTATTATAATTACATTGCCGTATAATTTCATGTCAGTTATCTTTCATTAAAAATGATGAACACTTCTTTAAAATGCACTACTTTGCAAATGCATTAGCACACTAAAGTTTTGCCCACAACGTGTCAAAGTTTGCTCAGACCTGATCTAAACACTATGGGCTTGTAGTTGCAATCATGGGGGGGGGGGGCTATTCGAAGCTATTCCTTCCACATTACTTATCTGCCAAATTCAATTAGATATTTGCTCTCTTCTAAAAATGACTTTCTAGCCCCGCTCCTATCCCCAATCACCTTACCTTCAAATATAATGAAGTTGTGCCTTAAGATGTGCCCAAGAAGTTTCACTCTCCTTTTTTCCTTGAGAAGACATTTGCTTCACTCACCTTATTTATAACTTCCACATTGGTTTATTTATTTATATTTTTTTTTATTCCAACTTGTTCTGGTTCCAGATCTTGGATTCCAGATTTCCATAGCTTCTAATCTATTATATTCTCTTTTATGGAGAGTCCAACTTTCGCTCCAGTACACTCATTATGAAAGACTTGGCTAACATTTTTTTGATTTCTATGCTTATATGCTTTTTAGTTGAAATACTTCTTTTGGTTTGGAAGACATGTTTAGCAAGTGCTAGTCTTCTATACTTTCTAAAAATTTTCCATACGACTAATAATAACACAGATATTTTGAATTTTCAAATTTCCCCCTGCCTATCCTAAACTGATTCCAGCCATTAACGACTAGGATTATGGCTCTAAACTTGATTTACTAAGGTATTGGTGAATTCGCTGTTTTGGGTGCTATACAAACTTTTATTTTGATTCATAATTTTTATTTTTTTCACCCTTCACGAGAGTATCGGTGGAAAAGGGTATTTCATTTTCTGTAGATACCTCACTCTCCCTTTATCTGGATCTCCAGCAGCATATCCAGTCACTTTCTAGTCATATATTCTTCGATAAATTGTTTAAAGGAAAGGGGTGGAGGAAATATAATCTACAATAATTATTATTATTATTTATTAACGTCCACTTTTTGCAACTCAGGCTAATTGGGACGGGTTATCTACAGGGTAGCACCCTTTTCTAGCCAGGGTGGGATTTTAGGATGTTATTTAATGAATTTCATCACTAAATAATTTCCTATTGCCCAGACAGGGAATGGAACTCACCATCCTAGGTTTACCATGTGAGATAAAGGTCGACGCTTTAACTCGCATGGCTAACCTGAGCCCCATACAATAATTAAAAGAAATTAAAGAGAATATAAAAAAGTCCTACACGCAGAGGAGGTGTAAGCTAAGCAGATTTCCCATGTGAAGTTTTACAATAACTAAATTACATACTTTTACACTTAACACCACCGTGAATATTAAGTGAACAAATACAAGTGACAATGAGAAATCTTTCGGTCAATTTACATTTTAATAGCCTTCACAACGGAAAGCGTCTGAATTGTAAACAAATATGTGAGCCAATTACTGAAATAAATCTGAGTATAACATATTAATTTTATTGAAAACTATTTATTAAAGCTAGTGCTGCAATTTATATTGAACCAGAATAATTTTCATCTCAATCACTCTAATTTTAGTAATCGAAGAACAAAAGACGGGTGGGAGGTGTTCATCATTCATTTGCATGTATCTCAGCTTTATGAATGCTGAGCAACTGCTCCCAGCTAATAGAGACAATGTACCTCATCACAAATTATTTTAGACCGAAATTCATGACAAATATTTGGTAGTTTTATTCAATAATTGAACCTTTTTGAAAGTACGAGGGTCGTCCAGAAAATAAGTTCCGTTTTGGTCTGTAGGGCGGTAGGAGTGGTTTTTGCCAAATCCGGCAACACCGCTCGAAAGAGGAGAGGTGGGGGACCTCAGTCGGTCAATTACCTACGTCAGGGCAGGTAGTTGAAATGGAGCCCTCCGTGTCACGTCCCGCCACCTTGACCCCCGCTCCCTCTTGAGTTGTTTTGATTAAATTTCTTGAGTCGATTTCTGCGACAATTTCGTCCGTCACAACTGAGGGTCTGCCTCTCCCACTTTCATCCTCAAGTGAATGTCTTCCCGCCTTAAATTCACGTACCCATCTCCTCACCATTGACTCACTCATTACACCTTCTCCATAAACAGAAATGAGCTGTTCATGAATTTGAACTGATTTGAAACCCTGTGCATAAAGAAATTGAATCACTCCGCGCAAAACAACTCGAGAGGGAACGGAGATCGAGGTGGCGGGAGGTGACATGGAGGGCTCCATTTCAACTACCTGCCCTGACATTGGTAATTGACCGACTGAGGTCCCCCACCTCTCATTCTATTCCCCCACCTCTCCTCTTTTGAGCGGTGTTGCCGGATTTGGCAAAAACCACTCCTACAGACCAAAACGGAACTTATTTTCTGGACGACCCTCATATTCATTTTGTTTATAAAAACATCCGTCAAATTCCAATATTAAATGATGATTAATGATTCTTGGAGTTGGGCCAATGCATAATTCAATTCAGAGTAACTGATTGGAATCTAACATATTATACATTGTTGAACATTCCAAATTTGAAATTGATTACAAAAGTGTTATTTTCAGTAGTACATTTTCCCATGATAATTTGTTCACTACTTTGTATATGATTTGCCATTTCAGCCCTATTAGGAAAAAAATAAAAATTAATTTATGAATACTTCTTGAATTAAAAAATCCCTTTGTTTTTAGGAATAATCTTTATTTGAGCAAAGAATAAATAAGTGAGGTGACATTAATGATGAGTAAGCTGAAGACTAGTGTTGACTTGCTGGCTCTGTGACGTTTAATTAAACTAGATAATGCATTAGACTGTTATCTTAAAGTGATAAGTTCTTCCCGATTTGACGGATTTGGGATGGAACAGCTGCCTTTTTATTTTATTATACACTCAGCTAAATATTCTTCAAGTTCAAACAGTCTGCTTGAGGTCGTTGTCCGCTCTCCGAAATATTGGTTTACAATACATATTTGCCCGAACATTTTCTTTCTTATCAATTCAAAAGCATTTTGAATATTAGAAAATTGAAGTCCTTCAAAATACATTACAAATAACATTAAAATAATTAATGTGAAATTAAAACGTGCATCATACGTAAACTAAGCAGATTTCCCACATGCAGGAACGGCTCACTGTCATCTTATTTCAGTTTGTGAAGGTCAGGGTTCAAGACGAAGATTGGCTGCCCCTAACTCAATCCGTTGTCTTAGAATCGTTAGCAATAATCAACCATCATAACTATTTATAGTTTTAAATTATTATTGATTTTTTTTTTTTTTTTTTAATTTTTTTAAATGAAAATATAATATGATAGGGTCAGAGGGGAAGGGGGAATAAAAAGTTGGGATGAAAGTCACTTTTTTCGTCGATTTTAGATCTTGAATATTGGCGCTATCAATGGGGCTCTGAAGAGAGTAGTTAGTTAGTAGTTATCATCTGGCTAGAACAACAGGGGGAAAAAGTGGTTAATCGAACCCGAAAATGTCCATGAAAAGATTCGGGGGTAAGCAATGGGGGAAAAATAAGATATGATTGTCAACAAGCGGATGGTTGTCGATTCTGGCTGTGGCAGAATTAAAAAATATTTTACCCTAATTCGTTACCGTCTCATTTAGTGGGAAGCTGAGATGCATCGTTTTCTTTCGATAGTTGGGTTGAAGGTATATTTTTCCCATTCGAGGGCATTCATTCCTCGTAATGTGATATAAAAACTTGAATGTCAACCGAGCATACTTTCGTTTTTGTGTTGCCCGATGGCATTGGGTGGGATGTTTTAAGAAATTGCAGAAATGAGGCCGTCGCTCCCACTTTGTGCTATGATCGAAATGCCAGCAAGAATTTTCCAAGACACTTGGATCGACATAGAATTCGTTGAATCCTCTGTTTATTTTGAAAAATTGTCCTTTCCCAACTGAGGACGTGGTTTGTTTAAAGGTCATGAATGTAAACATCTTCAATTCGAGGGCATTTTCAGAAAAACCTTTTTATGGAATGTGATTAAAAACATTGTCGGCTTAACTTTCCTTTGGGGGAAAACCATCCTAATATAGGGGGTCTGGGGTTGCGCAAGATGAAAAAGTCTGCTCCTCAGTTAGACGATTTAATACTAAAACCTGTATGATTGGACCATTGCCAATTTGCTCTGATCCATAACTGCCAGTCTAAGAACTGGCTTTTACTTCATATATTGTTTGGTCTTTTTAACATGCTCCGTGGACTGGAGGGTTCTTTGATGTACTGTGAAAATATATGACTGCCAGCTGTTCTAGTTGACTAGCGGTAAGTTCGGAAGCCATGGATGACACTGTTGTTGTTTGGGGATGTTTTTGGGGTTGGGATTGGGCTGGGTTTTCCATCCCGTTATTAGAACCCTCCGACCCTCCCCCCCACCCTTTTTCTCGGGTGTGATGGTAGGGGGCGGGGGGGGAGGGGACTAAGGAATTCGACTTTGGAGGAGACCACGTGGTCTTAGAGTATGGGAGTGTGGTAGTGCTAGTGCAAGTGGAGCGAGCCACCAGATCCTGACTCGCCGGTGTGTGTGGGGCGTGCGGTAAAGAGGGGAGTCCTTAAGTTCGCTGTATCATGGTCGCATAAATGCCCACCCCAACAAACCAAAGCGTCGAACATGGTAAAAATTTATGGTTTCGGTTTGATTTAGCGGGGGGGAGATGGGGGTTCGTCGTAATCACTATTTTGGTCAGCTATTCATCTTTTTTCCCCCTGAGCCCCTTTTCATATATATAATATATGTATAACCCCCCCCCCCCCCCCCCCCCCCTATTTAATATTTATTAAACCTTTAGTGAAAAATATTTGATCTACTAAGATTTTTTTTTCACCAAAACATGGCCAAAAACTCCAAAAAAATCAATTAAACTAGATATAATGATTATTATCATTTAGTATATTATGATTTATAATGGTATACGTAATATATGGTCTCAAGATCTAGGAGCTGGACAGTGTTAGGGTATGTTGGAGTATACGCATAGGAAAATCTGGTGGGTATCCAATATATTATTACCATCAGATAATTAGAATGGATGTTAGTTTCCTAAGTGTCGTTGCTTGGGGGTGTGTTATATTACATATAAGGGAGATATAGAGAGATGATCGTACAACTTCTGCTGTCCAATTGCCAGTTCCATTGTGTAAAATCACGATTCCTTACTGCTACGGCTTTCTAAGTTAAACCCATTACAAAAATTCAAAAAAAATATATATATATTTATATGCTTCAAACCAACTACTCAATGTTCATGAAATGAACTAGATTTTTCACCAACACTGGCCAAATACTCCAAAAAAAAATCAACGAGCCTACTGTTATAATAGGCTGAGTATATTCTATATAGAGATACATATGGTCCGGGGGTTTTACATTTGGTGGACTTTGTGAGTGTTAGGTTGTTGTGGGTGCTTTGGTAAAGTGGGGTGTTTCATTGCACTTTTTCCATGGCGACAGTCGGGATGTATTGTTCTTTGACCAATTTCTGTGATTTTTACATGTTTTTTGTGCATGTTATCTTTTTTAGGGTGACTCTCTCTCATACTTCAGCTGTGTTTGGGTTACCAGTACTATTTTTTTTTGCTGGTGCGTCTGGAGTTTGGTCCTCAGGTGGTATTTTGTCTGGAGAAAATCTGCATCGCAGGTTCCTCTTGAGGTGGGGGGTGGTTGGGGGGTTTGGGGGGTTGTGTTGTGTCATAAATTGATAATTTTGTTTTGTAGTTTGTGTGTGTTGTGTTACATTTTTGAGCTGTTATTGTGCTTATATTAAATCCATATTATTACCATATTTAGTTATATAAGTTATATACCAATATATCATCAGATACATCTCAAAACAACACAAAAGGATTCTTTTTTTATTTAATATTTTATTTTGATTCCTTACTCGATATAAAATTGATATCCAGATTAATAGAAGAAAACCTACGCATGATTTTAAAAATTTCAGTCGCTTAATTTAATAAATTTAAAAAGGTTCTTGTCACACAGCGACCTCCTGGCTGAATTTAAAAACCGATGCAAGTATGTCCCTCGTGTTGTCAGTTGATTATACAATAGTTAAATCTACCATAATGGCGAATAAAAAAGATAACCTCCGTGAATATAAAGTGAATTTTAAATTTAGAAATGATAAATTATAGATAAAACTACAGGACAGGAAGCGTACCGAGGATAGAAGGTCTAGTGTTGGTGAAAGAAGTTTATATTTTTATCTGGGCATTCCTTTCTCTTTCTTTCATACCAACTTCTCCACCGGACACAAAGAAAACAAACAATAAATGGAAATATATTCCCCTTAAATATAACGTATTAAATTTGATTTGAAAAACTATTAATATTAACTTATATCTTGCACAGTAAATTTTATAATGAATAAGAATTAATTTTTTATCTCAATCAATCAAATTCATGTAGTTCAAGAACTTATGAACGGGGGGGGGGCGGGGGATCAACAATATCTATTTGCATTTATCTTCGTTATATAGAAGATATCTTGTAAAAACAATTTATGCGTAATTTAAGCTTCGGAATAGTGTGGTTTTATTATATAACAAAAGTATTGTTTATAGGTACATGAGGTAAAACTGGCGGGTTTGCCCTGAAGCACTGAAAACGTGAAAAAATGCTAAATCATCTTGGTTTAATATCAAGATAGGGAATTAAATGTATAAATATAACAATATTTATAGTACATTTCATTTGCAATAATATTGGTTCTATACAAGTTTTTGATCTGACGTATGGTAACAGAGATATTTCAAAAATCCCCCCCTCTAAAAATATATAGACTGGAAAGACAAAACAATTAACGAAATATATCTAATATAACATATTGATTTTATTCAAAATAATTTACTAATGCTAGTTTGTGTAAAATTTGTAATTGACTCAGTATCAGTTTTAATCTCAATCACTTAAATTTTTTAGTAATCGAGGAGAACACAAAAAATATAAAGTCCGCCACTCAGGGGCTGCGTAAACTATAGCGGATTCCAGATTTCACACTGCGTGTAGGTTTTACAATTAGACGAAAAGAAATTTCACGAGTGCCCAATCAGTTACGAAAACGGCCGAAATAGCTTTTTGGCCGGGGATACTCAACTTTCCTCTGTTACTTTGCCCACATTTTAATACAAATGCAAATATCTCGGTTAATTTATTCAACGGTAGGAGAATAATGTATATTACAAATATTTATAGTAAATTTAATTTGAAATAAGATTGATTCTATACAATTTTTGATCAGACTTATAGTAACGGAGATATTTCGAATTTTCGAAAATCCTTCCCTCCAAACAACCCCTCCCCCTTGTCTGATTTCAGCTGTTAACGAACTTGATCTGTCTTCTTACATAAAACTACTAAATATCGAGTTTGGTAATGATTAAACAATAATTGAGACTGCTAGAAGGGTAACAGACAAATATATAGATAGATATGTATATAGAGTTTTGAACGGACCTCTTTCATCATCTCCTAGGTAGGATTGATTGACATTGGGAGAAAAATGTTGAAAATCGGGTCAATAGCTGATTTTCCTCAAGGGAAATCTGCTAAAAGTACTTGCTACGAGGTTGAAATTTTTATTTTAAATATAAATTATTGCTCCCTCCCACTCTCTCTCTC